>SCDY01000790.1:0-45548 GCA_004143825.1 Drosophila micromelanica | reverse complement strand
TCGTCGTCCTGATCAAGAATATATATACTTTATGGGGTCGAAGATGCCTCCTTCTGCCTGTTACATACATTTCAACAAAACCATAATACCCTGTTTTACACATTTTCAATGGGTTCAGGGTATAAAAATAATACAAAGCGTTTTCTATTTGGATCAGCCAACAAATTGTATCTGCAATTCTTTTGTTTAGCGAAAGTTGGTCCTAAATAAATACTTAAGATTAACACGATTCGATTATATTAAAATGATTTTTGTTATCTATATGCAAAATATGCTAAGCCAATGCGGCTAATTGGTTAATTTTATTTAAGAACTTTAGATTGTAAGAAAACAGAACCTTTTAAGTTTCTATAAAGATTCCAAGACTTTGTCATAACTGTTCTCAACTACTTCTTTTGTTTTGCCCTCGAGAATTTTAACTAAATCTGCAGGTTCTTAAAAAAATATATAAATATAAATTTAAGCATAATAATAATATAATATTTAAAAACAAAATTTTTTAGGAACAAAAATTCAAAATGTTGTCAAGTCCGCAATCGAAAACTTTTTCTCAGTCCTGAGCTTTTGGCTACAGCATTTGGTGAACTTCCACATGCTTAGCTCTGCTGCCAAGTAAGTCTGATCCCCTGGAGTTAGTTTGAGGAGTGCTACAGTGACAGAATATAAAATATGTATGTGTCTGGCATAGGGGCATACTTTTCACGTCAGACAAAAGCAACCCCTTCGTTAGATTTATGATGGGCGGAATTGTCTGTGAGCGGGGAGGAGCGGACAAAAACAAAATCAAAAGCAACTAATCAAGTTTTGACAGTGGAAATCCACCTCAAAGTGCCAGCGGCATAGTTCTGTGGCCGGAGCTCTGTGAATTTGGGAGCCAGGGATTCGGGATCACGTGATGATAATAACGCAACATGGCGCTGGATGTGTTTCATCTAATGAAATGGCCTCCATGACGCACAACTAACACACACCCCGCATCGCAGCCTAACAAACTCTCTCTCTCTCTCTCTCTCTCCCTTTCACTCTCTCTCGCACATGCTGGCTATAAAACAATGTCACGCAATTTAAAGAAAAAATAAAATAGTAAAATAAAAGGAAATGTCAAAAATTGAGTGATTTACAAGCGAACCGGGCGGACGGATGGATGGCTTGAAGTTCCAATGAAAATAGAACATGAAGAAAGGAGTTCATAATTTTTGGGCAATATATTTTCGTTTCGAGATGTGGAAATTTTGTTCGTGCGTGAGCGAAAGATAGCGATAAAGAAAATAGAGTGCATGCCACCGGGTGGCAATGCCCACACAAGCCCCCTGCCGCATCCGCAGCAGGCAGCAGCCGGCAGCAACAACATGTTGCAGTAAATTAGGCAAATTTACAAAATACGAAAATGGAAAATGGAAAAGGACACGCCACACAGGACACGGCGAAAGTCAGCGGCACTGTCACCGTTTAGCTGTTGACAATAACACAAGGACAACATAAATCACGACAAACACTCGTCGGCTAATTTGGCAGAACGAAACGGATCGCCTGCGAGTATTGCGCAGCATCCGTCAGATACTTTTGCGCAGGCGCGCAGCTGCAACGGCGCGCCATGTGGAAATATGAAAATTATGAAGATGATGATGATGAGCCGAGCAACACACACAGAGAGAGAGAGGGGGAGAGGGAGAGAATTAGTTATGGGTGAGAACAGAACCATCAGATTTATGGCCTTGACAGCCTATTGAAATGCCATCGAGCTCTAATGCACTGGAACGAGAAACTCTCCGACTTGGATTTGGACTTGGACGATAGGCCGCCTTTTATCTGAACGCCCAGCGTCGCACTTCAAAACGCATTTTGATCTCTTCTTAGTTTTTTTTTTTGTCGAAAAATATTTAATATTTTTATGACGCACATTTCCGTTGCCTTCGCCTAGTCGCTGTTCTCTGTTTCTCATTCCCTGCCTGCGGTCCGTGTGAGTGACTGACTTTTCTTTGCTGGCTGCCTCAGAGATTTATGCGTTTCTTCGATTATGTAAGCCATGGTTTTTCCTTTTGGTCCGACGTAGAAAGTCAATTATCAAATTTATGGTTTTCTGGCCATGAGACTTTTTTGCCTTGGCGGCCTTTTTTTAATGGCTCTCATTCCCACATAGAATTTCATTTATGTGGCTGCTGCGGCGCGACGTGTTTTTATAAATTCGTCGCATCTGCTGTTTAATTTGTTGTAATTTTAAGTTATTAGTCATAATTTTTGGTATTTCTAGTTGGCCGCTGACAGCCCAAACCGGCCATTTTAATTATATGTCTTTAATCAGTCGGGCACGTTGTGGGTGGGGGTATTTTAAGCATTTTGTCGAAATTAAAAATGGAATTTAATGTGTAGCAGACCAGAATATTTTCGATTGGGAAAACGCTTAAGATAATCGGAATTTAAGTTATGATTTTCTTTGATCTCATAGAAAATATTTATCAAGGTTCGAGATATTTACAAATTTCTAGAACACAAGATTTTTGTTTTATTTTTCAATTTATTATAAATATGTTTCATATTTAATATAGTTTATCAGTTTAATCACTGCACTTACATCTAATCAAAAAGCTTTTTAGATCAAGTCGATATTGTCGATATCTTTTATATGTTTATGGTATTTTTCTTTAAAATAATTTCTAAAATTTAACTAGTATTAGAGAGCTTTAGAAATTTTCTAGCTCTATCACATTTTCCATGTTCCCATTTTCCAAATTCACATAAAGGAGATAATCGAAACTCCCACGTTGACCACTTCCAACAAGCATTGTTCAAGAATCGTTTTCTTTCGTCAAAATTAACGCAGAAACTTTTTAATGAAAAACCCGCATCAGCTCGTGGAAAATTGCCCCCTCCCACACACAAACACAAACGGAGAGCGCTCAGCTGAGTTTTCTTTTAAATCGCACAAGTGGGAAAGAGAAGCCATCAAGTTGGACAGCCATCCCAGCAACCCCATGCCAAAACATACGCACACATACACACAACTACTGAGACAGCACTTCCATTCCATCATGGCCGACGATGACGACGACGACGATGAGAACGACGAAGCGTACGAGAAACGACGACTGCCTGACAGTCTGTCAGTCAGTCAAGACGGGCCCACAGCAGAGAACTTCGAACCCCGAAGCGAGTGCAGCAAAAGGGGGCGCAGGGCAATGGCCGTGGATACGCAGGATGTGCGGGCTGAGTTCGATTTTCGCCACCGAAGCGACGAAAAATACAACAACAACAACAAGAGCAACAACAAAAGTCATTTCCCACCACCATCCAAAGTGTTTTGAGCATTTTCTTGACTGGCAGCGCCGAAAAACGAAATGCGAAATACGAAATACGAAAAACGACAAAGTGAGCAAATGGAGTAAACGAGAAAACGACCCTTATTTCAGTTGAGGATTCGAGTCATAATTCTTTTTTATTTTGTGACACGAATAAATCACTCAATTGTATAAAATTAAACGCAAAAAAGGACATAGGCCAAAACAAAATGGCAGCGCCGGCCCGGCCCCGGCTGTTGCAGTCGCCGAATAAAATAATTCTGATTCGTGCGGCCGAATAAATCAAGAGATTGGACACAGATATCATAAAAATAATAACCTTTACTGTATCGTATCCTTCGCCGCTCTGGCAGACATCGCAACTTGACGGGTCCTTGGCCGGAGCCACGTCTGGTATTTGTACTCGATACCCGTACTCGTAACTTTCACGGTTTTTTGCTTAACAGCCTTCATAGGGCGCAAATGAGCATTCGGTTTTTGGCATCTAGAACACAAAAATACAAATAGAGAGAGATAGGAAAAGAGAGAGAGAGAGAGGAATACACACACATACACCAACAAGTAAAGTGAAGGGTATTTAAGCAGTTGTCAAATTAGAATCTCTTTTACGAGACAAAGTAGACGGGACTATTTTAATATGCTTTTAACATTAGCATATTTCTTCTTAAAAATTGATTGATATACAGCAATATATTGCTTCAGAAATTACAAAACATAACCCATCTGATCTTAAGAAAAAGGGCAAGGCAGAAATAAAGTGTGTTTTAATTAATTTCAACTTAAATTAAAGCTAATTGAAGCTTAAGAGAAAAATAATTATTTGTTAGCTGTGCTGTGGATAATAAGAATTTCTTTTTAATTTCACTTCAATTAAGATTAATAAATAATCAATTACGAAAACAAATTTTAACCTGTTACTTAAAAAAAATCTTTGAAATAGCTTTAAATACAATTTTTATAGTACAGCTCTTGAAGGAATTTTATATTTTATTCCATTTACAGTTTATTTCTAATTATTAGCCCATTAAAAATAGAGAAAATGCGTAGCAGGCAAACAAAAGTATTAATAATCTCTGATATTCAAAAGCAAAATCAAAAGATAGGTGGCTCTGTTTATATTCATATTTAAAATGTTACTCTCAAAGGCATAAGGTCTCGATTTTAATATACCTATTTATTTTTATTATATATATTTTAATTATTTTGTTAAAATGTTGCGCTCTTTAAATATATAATTTTTGAATATCTGCTCAATAACTAGTAAGAGTATAGCAAATTCATACTCAAATATTTTTTTTTATTATTATTTTCAATACTTTTTTGTTCAAATTTTCTGGTGGTTGTTGTCCCGTGCGTCGGTGTCTTCTCTGTGTGTGTGTGAGTGGCTATCACATGGCATAATAATTTGATTTGTGATCTTTGATAGCGAATATGAATTATAGAATGTGCATGTGTGTTTGGGTGGCACTGGCCAACTTTGTTGCCACTGCGACGGCTGCTGCCACAGCCAGTGTCAACGTCATTCAACATAAACGGGCTGCCAGTTGGTTTGTCCTGCCGTCGTCCTGGCGTCGCATTTACAACCCTTAGCGCGCATAAATTACTTTTATTACCTGTCAGGGGTATTTGCGCACTCCTCAAACCAACCAACCGCCCGCCCGTCCGCTCGCTCGTTCTGACTACTTTTTTCTCATTTCATTTTTAGCTATATTTTAATTGCATATCGCGCAATAACTATTTTGCACTCTCCGACAGCAGATTGAAGATATTTATTAATATTAGATGCGACAGATAGACCGGCAAACACAAACACACACACAGACAATGGTGTTTAGCGAGGTCCTGTTGCCCGGCTTAGTCATCCTGCCTCCCCCTGGGCGGGCTACTTGCAGCGGGGCACATCAGTCGCATAATTCCGGTTCCATTAATTCTATTTTATTGCGTCACAGGTTTTTAGATGATGTTGCACGTTGTGGGGCTTTTGTATTGTTGTTGTTGTGCATTTGGAATAATATTCATATTTTACGTCATTCAAATGGCGTAAATAAATTTAAGACTTTTTTTTTTGTTTTTCCAGACTGTCATTTGCATGGCTCAACTGGGAGTTAGGGTTACAATTACTTTTTCAACTCCATATGTTCATTATAAGGCACAATTATTTACAAATATATTTGAAGCTTGTCAATATTTAAAGGAGTTTAGCAGATCTAAGAGTATATTTGAAAACTGATAGTTACGATATAAATTAAATTTATTAAATATTGAAATTTTTCTAAGATAAAAAACGATTTTATCATACTCTTGGCGAATAAATCCTTTTTATAAAAACTCCAACCAGTTACAGTTCTTAAGATTTCTGGACCAAGAGCACAATATCATCCTCTGAAGCTTAACAAATGGCCCGCTTCGTCGACGTGTTCCAATCCTTTATACATCTGAATTAAAGCTGCCTCCACGAGAGCTGAAAAAGATGTTGGTCTTATCGCTGAATTAATAGAGCTATTAATAAGTCTTTTGTAGCGTTGATATCAAAAGTTTGTACCCCGCCAGATTTAACCTTGGCGATGAAGACGAAGTCAGTCGCTGAAGATGTGCACGGATAAATCCTTCAGCCATAAAAGAAAAACTGATTTACCTGCGATGAAAGTGACATGTTAATTTTTTATTTCCCAGGGCCTGCGACGATGGCAGCATATGGAGGGAGCTCCGGCAGCGAGTTCCTCCGGCTTACCTTGCACCGGGCTGCACATGGCACATGGACGGAGCAGCTTGGAGCGGCTGAGACGACTTTGATAAATACCATGACAAATTCAAAACTGTCAGACATAATTTTTCAAATTGTAATTGCATTATTATCGGACGCTCAACGGCGCTGGCTGGCGGGCGGGCCACAGATTCTGAAGTGGGGAAATGGGAATGGAAATGGGAAATGATGAAGGGAACAATTGGCGCATTAATCTCTCTAAACGTCTGCGTCTCCGTCAGCTAAGGTCCAACATGTGTTTGCGTGTAGAGTCTCTTTTTCTTTCTCCTTCAAATAATTGAAATGTCAGATTGCCAGCTAGGCGAAATGGAACGAGAGAAAAAGAGAGAGAAATTTTGGATTGAGTGGCACCCTCAATGAAGCAGAAACAGGTACCCGTATAAAATTGACGGCGTAGGCGTCAGCAGCTACGTTTATGCGGCCAATAATCACGAAAAGTTACATTTCACATTACTCATTTAAGATTTACAAAACTTGACATACAATTATTTGAAATACATATGTACATATATAGTTTTTGTACATTCGATTATTACACTTTGTATTGCGTTTAAAAAGATTTTTGCGAGTTTTCACTATTTTTAAAGGGTTTTCTAACGTTATTTAAGAAATGCCCTGAAAAAGTTATAAAAATCTGATATTTAAATATGAACTATACTAATCATATTATATCCTTCAAACTATGTATTCAATGTAATTAAAAAGGAACTTTGAAAATGGTTTGCATTGTTTTCGTACAACTTTTTCATGATTTTGTTGCCCGTGTGCACTTTGACGCTTCATCAACTGCAACTTCTTCGTGTCTGCTTCAAGTGCTGCATTCCGATTGCCTGCCTAAAAAGGCTCAAGATTAATTGCGCGTGGAAACTCCTAATTAAATCATATCATGACTGGAGTCAACGGTTGCGCCCTGCCTCCAACCCTGCTGCTCTTAACGATGTTGTGATGTGGTCGATTTTTCATTAGCGGCACAAGTGCAGCATTTGAAAAATTGCATATTCAAGTGACTCAATTAAGCGAAGCGATTCGTGTGTGTGTGTGCGAGAGAGAAAGAGATACAAATGCAGATACATATACAGGTTGCAGCCCGGGCACTTGAGCAAGACGTCTGCCATTTTGCGTGCATGTACGTTTCAATGTGTGTGTGAAGTGCACGTGAAATCCTTTGGCAAGGGGCAGCAGCAACGGCAACCGACCTGATTGGTAGTTGACTACCAGCCAGCATCAGCATTCGCTCTGCTGGCTTCCTCTGGCTGCCGCTTCATGTTGCCAGATTCCATCACCAACAAAGCAAAGCAGCAGCAGCAGCAGCAGCACCAACAACAATAAAAACAACAACAGGACAAACGAAAACGAAATGTTGCTGAGACATGAAGTTGACAGCTCAATGCGCTTGAACAAAACTCACAGCACACACAGCCAAACGCACACACACAAGCGCAAAACGTCATACACCAATACGAGCACAAAGTAAGCTGAAAAAGCAAAAGAAGAGCCAACAACAACCAGGGAGTTGCTCACAAGACAATTAGCGGCAATTAAATAGGTGCACCTGCAAGCGTGCGTATGTGAGAGACAAAATCCATATAATCATATTATAATATTAAAATTCAAAAACCATATAATGTACTAATGAATATAAATATTATTTTTAAATAAATATACGAACTTCTATATATTCATCATAATTCATTGTATATTATATAAAATTTAATATTAAGATTGCTTATTAACAGATAAAATTTATTTATGCATGAATTGTAAATGAATTTAATTTCTATAGTTTTTCAATATCCATTAAGTAATTAAGTGTTTCTATTATTATGACCCATGCTGCTCGAGATGTAAAGCGAATTGCAAAAAAAGAATTTTGCAGTACGGACTGTTTGGGGCCCATCCTCGTTTTGCTGTTCTTGTTGTTGTTGTTGCTGTTTCTGGTGCTGTTGTTGCTATTGTGGTGGACGCATTGAAGAAGAATCCATCAATTTTTATGTTGCCCTCGGTCGACATTTTCGTCGATTCTGTTTTGCTGTTGCCGTATTGCTCAGAGCTCGTAAAATGCAAATCGAAATTCATATCGACACACACACACTCAGAAACATACATGAGCGCACTGGCATTGAGTGGATATTGTGCGTTGGTATTAGTGCTGCGAGTTGTTTGCCGATTCCACCCCTTTTCTCATTGTTCTGTCCATCAAAAAATGTGCACAACAACAACATCAACAGCAGCACCAACAACCACGAGTACGAACAAAGAAGAAGACGCAGTTGGAAAAAATCCATACACATGAAGTTGTTGTCGTTGTCTCGTTTCGTTGACTTTTTCGTCTTCTGCTGCCGCTGCCGTTGCTGCTGCTGCTGCTTCTGCTGCTACTCCTCCTGCTCAACGTCATCGTCGTCGTCGTCTCTCATTGTTCCTGCTGCCGCTGTTGCGCTGCTGTTGATTCGTTGGCTGATGCTGCTGCTGCTGCTTCTTCTTCTTCATTTACTGCTGCCACTTGAGCTTTTGCTGGTCGCTGCCTTCTTTTCAATTGTTGTTGCTGTCGCTCGTTGTTATCGTTGCTGTTTCGATATTTTTCTCGTCGCTGTTGCCATTGTTGCTGCTTGCTGCTCCTCCACTTGGCCAAATGTCTGCCAAATGCCACCCCGCCCCTTTTTGGCATTGCCAGCCGCCAGCCGCCGCCGCTGGCACTCAGCTTTCAAGCTGCAACTTCAAACTTCATTTCAGTGTCGGCCAATCTCCAAAATCCGAGCGTTTCATTCATTCCCTCTCATAACCTCCCCTCAGTACACGTACATATACATATGTACTAAGATATCTATTTACCTCTGTTGCCTGGATTTGCCCTTTAGCATTCTATTCTGAGTTACAGATATTTAGGTTCTATGCACTAGTTAAATCGAAGACGGATAGCGAATAGCTTGGGAAATCTATTTTGGACGGAAACTGAATTAAGCACATAAAAATTGCTGTGAGTCTACAAATCAATCATTGATAACATAAAATTTATTAAAAATATATTTAATGTTAAATATGTGTTTAAAGAATATAAAGTTAAATTATTCAAATCGAAAGTGTAGCTAAAAATCAAAATATCTTATGTATTTTATAATAATATCATTATCATTGTGTATAATATTTTCGTATTTTTCTTAATTTCCTTTGGTGTCATTTTTGTTGAACTGAATTTTATATACAATGTATGGTATATAAACGAGTCTAGAACTAGCTACCCGGTAAACAGTATATATTCTCTTCCCGATTTGGTGTTGTATCAAAGTATTAATAAAATATCTCCAACACGAAGGTTTCTAAAAATACTTTCTGAGAAATTTATCCTGAATAGGACTAAATGCACCCAATAATTCCTCGAAATATGATTATTCAAAAATAAAACATTGGAATATTCTTGAAGTAGTTAAGTTTAGTTAAGTTAAGAGATATAAAAAAGTATCTCTAGCCATCGTTAAATACTTCCAAATCAGTTTGTGGAACTGCACCGAAAGGCTAACAAGTATATTTACTCATTTATTTAATATGTCAGCTACATTATAGCCATATTAAGCCAATTTCGGAGCGTATTACAACTTTGTCATAAGCTTAAAAACCATATGGCCGTTGCACAGGCCCCACTATCTCCCTCCCCCTCTCCCTCTCTGTCCCTCTCTCTCTCTCTCTCTCTTTTGGAACAGCAAAATTGATGCCGCCAATTAAGAGGCGTTGAAAAACATTTCGTGAAATGTTTGCTAAAATTGCCAAAGCCACGCAAAATGCGAGGATATGCGGCAGGCTGGCAGGATGAGGACGACCGGAATGGGTGAATGGTGGATGTGGGTGCCATCGAAGCGACCGCCAAATCGACAGAGCAACCACACATATCACCACTCAAAACATCCGACACAATCCAATGTTGATTACCACATAAAAATCTATTGCCCACCACCCGCTGCACCGCTGCCACCACCCAGCCTCCCACCCCCGAGTGCCGCCCCACCCACTCGCCATTTGGTCAACAATTTTGATTGCCTTGAAGCGCGAAAATTATTCCTAAAAACAAATACAACACGAACACAAACACACACACGCAACAAATACGAATACAAATTCATTTGAGTGGATTTCAGTGGCCTCGCCCTGTCCGCCTCATATCCTTTTAGTCCTTTTCGCAGTGCATTTTATGCGTCCTGCGCCATTTCGCTAATGGCGGAGCCTGGTACTTGCAGACGTCGCAGTCGCAGTCGCAGTCGCGGTCGCAGTCGCTGCCAGCGTCGCCGCCGACGCAGGCTTCTGATGATTGTCCTGCAATTTGTGTCCTGGACGTGCATGCGTGTTGGAAATTGTCGTTCTTATTGCCTTTTTAAAAATTATTTTGCGTTAATGGCAATTACCACTTGTGTATTTTCTGGCTCCCAGGATCTGCTTATGCTCCCCCCTCACCGCACCCTCCTGGCTACTGGCTGCTGTAATGCAATTTGAAATTATTTTTAAAGCAACTTTATGATTTCCAGTTAATTTATGTTAAGTGTACTTAAGTGAAAATTGTGCGTTTGGAAATTAGCCGAATTGTGGGCGTGGCCTATTATTCGACACAATTAGTTGCACTTTGATGGCATTTCAGCTAACAGTAAATTGCAACATAATTCTTGTCTCAATTAGCAATCAACAACGTGGAGAGAACACCAAGTTGCAACATATCTGAATCTACTTGCAACTTTTTTTATACCCAAACAAATTTAGTGTTCATAAAATAAGAAATTCTCAAATACATAAAGCTTAATTTAAACAAAAAAAATTTTGAATTTTTTAAAAATTTCATATTTATAAATATGAGTTTTTATGAAATTTAGCATCCTAAAATTAGCAACTTATAGTGCATATAGTATTTATATCAATTCCATATAGATATAATCAATCAGCGCATATTAAATATTTTATAGCATAATTTGCGAGTGAAAAAGATTTTTTCATGTTTTAATGATGTAACAAATACTTACGGCCATACTTGAGGCTACAAATTATATAATTCAAAATTTTACGATGCCGCACAAATGCATTTAAACACACACATACATACACACACACACCCATATTTATATGTGGCTATTTACAAAAATGTTGTTTGAAACTGGAAAAAAGAAAATTGTTTAATTTTCTGGAACTCATCATAAGCGAAACCATAAATTATCAGATATAGAGAAAAGCATGCGATACTTTGGCCTGCCTGCTACGGGGTCTCACTGCTGAGAGAGAGGGAGACAGAGAGAGAGAAGGAGAGAGGAAGAGCGAAACGAACGAGCGAACGCAACTAAATAACTCCGAAGAATGAATTATGACAGTTCTAATTGACTGAAATATGGTGCGATGGCTGCTTTCCATCATCTGTATCTGTGGGGTTTTTTATATATATATATATATACATTTTGGACTTTGTGCGGGTTACAGTGGGTGTTGCACACACTCGCACAGAAATACACAAAAGGGGGGAGCACAGTTGAAGTGCGCAAACGAGCATCTTACAGATACTTTGCTTCACTTTCGTTTTAGTTACGCTGCCTGCATTGAATGGGAATTGAAAAGCAGACAACAACAACAAAATAATGAAGCTGCTGTTGTCGCCGGTTTCGGTATTTGGTCTTCTGTGCTGCTGCTGCTGCTGCTGCTGCTGTTTGCCATCGAGTGCATCTCGAGCAACGCCACAAACATCTCCGAAAAACTGAACCGATTCGAAACCCAAAAGCCAGTGAAATGTGTCTAAAGACGGCGGCGTTGGCAATGGCGACGCCTGCTACGCCAGCTCCTGCCACAGTATTTCATTTTTTTGAAGTGCCAGTTTATGTATCTGAAAGATACGCTTAGCAAGCACATGCACACAGTGAATGTGTATGTGGAATAAAGGAAACGCCATGCCAAGCTGTTGGTAAATGGAAGAAATGGATTTTTGACAGATTTATGACTATCGAGCCGTCTTCATTTTTTGAATTATTGCCATCGAAATAGACGAAAAATTCGGGTATTTCTTGCACTCGCTTCAGTTCGCTTGGCTCTCGGATTCGGTTCCGTTCTTCAAACAGCCTCCCGCTGCCATCCCAGAAAGAAAGCCAAAAAAAAAAAAAATAGAAAGAATTGAGTAGACCGCCGCACACACATGGATTTGGATTGGATTGCGTTTGGATTTGTTTTTGGACTTGGACTTTGGCTTGGTATTTGGCATTGGCAGCCTTTGACTCTCGACCGCTGTCGCAGGAAAAGGAAGTGTGGCTTTCTTTTCAATTTGTCCTTCGGCCTGTCCTTACCTATAAACCACTCGAAACCCTTCGAGCTGAAGTATGAGAACATACGTTCAGTCGGAAGTGCAGGCGGATGATGTGTTTCTCTATATTTTACGGTCAACAGGCATTCGAAAAATGGCAAAGAAAACGAGAAGAAGTTCCCCTTTATTGAGATATATATTTTTAAAAATATTGAAAGAAATTGTGATAAATTGAAACACAAATAACTGAAGCTAAATAAAATACATACTCCATAAACAAATATATAAACTACTGAGTTTTTGCTACTATTTTGAACTATTTTGTTATTGTTTGAGTTTTTATTAGTCAACAAAAACTTGTATTGCGATATATAAAAATATATTTTAGCATGATAATTTACAAAATTTATACTAATATTTATATTTAAAACACATTTTTAAATTAACATTCCATCAAATTAAAATTCCCCAAAAACTGAAGTCTTTTAATATTAATGACTTTAAGAACCAGTTTTTGTTATATAAATGCTTATGCTTATAATTAATTATATTATTTTTTGTGTTCAGATATCTTTGATATTTGATAAATAAAAGTATAATAAATAAATACATTTGTTAAAATTTTTGTTTTTACTCAATTTAAATGTAAATAAATTAATTGGTTTATTTTAAGTGAAAATTTTTTTATTAATTTTTGTTGCCCTTACTCAACATTTTTATACATAATATATTCCACTAAACTAATCAATTTCATCTACGGATTTGGTTAGGAAAGTCAGCTGCAATCGGTTGGATAAGTAAACAAAAGACCTGAAAGAAAAATATAAAAAAAATGAAAAACAAAAAAGAAAGAAAAGTAGAAAAATTCAACAGAAGCCAATGCGATGGCTTGGCCAAGGGGAAAAAATCTATAAATGCAGTCACATGGTCGTAAGTCTGCAATTTACGATCGATCGATTTCAAGTTAAGCATATGCGACTCCCCGACAACTGCAACTGCAACTGAAATTGCAACTGCAACTGCAACTGTGGAGCCCAGAAGCGAATGGAATGGCCGCTTGGAAGATGGAGTCGCCATGGAAAAAAAATGCCGAATGGCGGCGGATGGTGAGATGTGAGGAGGGAGGGGCGTTGGGGGTTGGTGGTGCATGTGTCAGATGGAGCATCGGGCACCGTTATGATGTGCGCTTGATGCCCGGCGGCGGCGCTGCAACATTTTGCACTTAATTTAATTTGTACGGCAAACAACGGCGCACATTTGATGGCAAATATGAGCGGGATCGGGTGTGGAGTTCACATTGCAGCGCCACATCAAGCGGCTTCACCCGCCGTGCCGTGCCGTGGGGAAGGGGGGCGTGGCATGGTTGTGTGGCGTGCAGCTGCGCAGCTGGCGCAGGCAATGCGACGGTTTGGGGGCACAAACGGCTGGTCCATATCAGTTTCATGGAACTATGGTCACGATTTGGCAATAATGTTGCTTAAATACGCTACGGCCAAAGCCAAAGCCAAAGCTAAAGCCGCAACGGACGCCAAGGCTGGACCTGCACCGGCTGGAGACCTGTTCGCCTCAGCGAAGTGGAAGCGGAATCGCCTCGGCCTCGATGGCCAATTGTAAAACATTCGTTTGCGAGATTTGTTTGCGGGATAAAAATAAAATTGTTCATTTAAAGTAGCTGCTTCTGTGTGCTGTGTGGAGGCTCCGTGTTGCCTCCGGGCAGGCGCATGGCCAAAGCCCGCTTCCAAATTGGCTTTGTTTATGAGATCGCTTTTATCGTCCGCGGCGGCGAAGGACCTGCGGGTTAATTTCTTAGCGCTACTTAATTTTCTCCTTCTCTCTCTCTCTCGCTCTCTTTTCAACAGTAACTGCCACTGCCCGCTTCCTTACCTAATCATAGCTTGGAACAGCAAAAAACAGGGTATAAAATCGCTAATTTCTAGCAAATTCCAGCGCTTATCAATCCCCATTAAGATAAGATGTGTAATGTTGTTGTTATTTTCTTTTTTTTTTGGTAAATACTTGTAACTCGATTCGACATCATCGATTTAGTTCGATTGTCGCTTGACCAAATGGTTTAAAGATACAAGAATACAAGATCGCAACATCTTGGAAATTGCAACGGTCGATTGGATATCGAGGCAAAGACATTCACATTTTGTGTACGGAGAGAAAACAGAGCTGTTGTTAGTTGTGCATCCAGGCGAAACCCTTGGAAATTTTATCCAAAATTCGTAGACTCTTAATACAGATAAAGAAAGCCGTTAAAACATATATAACAATATCGGTTGAGATTTTGGTAAGCTTGGGTGTTTTCAATTTTGTATTGTATTTTAAACTGTAAATATCTAGATATGAATATCTTGTTTTTAGTCTGTAAAACATACTTACATTAATTTAAAATGTTGCATTACAATTGAATTAAGTTTTATTTAAAAATGTTTTATTTATACTATTTTAAATTTCAGCCTTGAATGCTTTAAATTGTGAATTACTTTTCATATATATATATTTTACATTTATATAACTCAATTTTTTACTCAAAATTCTCTCAAAATATTTTAAGCTTTTAAAATTTTGATTTTAACTGAATTTGACTGAAATTTTTATTTTTGCTTTACTTTCTCACTGTGTTGAATTTAAAGGCTTCACAAGACAAGATCATTGGAGGCAATCGACAACATAGACTCCAAAATGTTGGTTGTAGCCACCCAAGGATCTTGACTTTTGCCAATCACAACAAGTTGAGTCAGGTCGCAAAAGTTGAGATACAAATATGGCGTGGAAGTGGCATAAACCTGCAATGCGATATACAAATGTTGCACAAAATGTTGTTGTTGCTGTTGATGTTGCTGTTGTTGTCGCTGTCGTTGTAGTCACGGCCGATTGGCCTTTGAGCAGCGCTTTTTGTGCCAATCGCGAGCAGTTGTTGCTGTTTCTCCTGCTCTCGTTGTTGTTGTTGTTGTTGTTGTTGTTGCTGTTGTGGTCGTCCTGGTTGTTGTACGACCTGTAGCCTGCTCCCGTTGTAAATGTTGTCGCCGTCGTCGTCACAGACGACATCACACATTGACCATTGCCAGTGTAGAATTTGGTGCAATTGTCGTGGCAGCCAACACCCGCACCCCACACCCCGCACACCACGCCCCCTGCAACCCGTTAACCGCATTGGCTGCCGCCTCTGGCCATGGGTCTGGGCCTCTTCATGTCTGATTTACGAGCCCAGCGATGCAGCCGATGCCGTGGCCAAGATCGTCGTCGGTTATGCCAGGTCAGTTCCATTATTTTCTGGCCAATTCGCCATTGTTAAAAATGCTAATTTTGATATTTTGTATTTAAATGCACAGGAAGCATAGAACTATGCTGCATTGTAGAAATATACCCTTTAGGTAGCACAGCGGACAGGTTGCTTAAATTCAACAATGATTTCACAATTCAATAAAATAAAACATTTTACTTAAGTATCAGCTTCATCCTGCGCAGTAAATAAACTTCTGAATAACATTATTAAAATCGATGAATTCTATTTACAAACAAGTATTTATCTATAAAAGCTTTTTATTATTGTGTGAGCTTTAATGTACTTGTAAAGCTTTTTACATTAACAAACTATAAAGTTTATATTTAGTTCATTAAAAAAAATTGAGCTTGATCTTTTATTATGAGCTTTTTTAGATTAAACTGAAATTGAATCATAATTAAGATCATAACTTTTGATCATAAAGGGCATTTTTTTTGTCGCCATCGTTGAATTTGCACTTTTATTTGCTTATTTTCTAGTTCATGCTGCAAATGTGGCATTGAATTTCATATTGCGCGCTGCTCTACCGGCGAAGCCGGTCCCCAATCGCATCGACAATCGTAAGCGTCGCATTCGCCATCGCTTCCATCGTCTCCATCGTTTCGTCCTCGTCTCGGTCCGATCCGTTGTAATGGATGTTATGTTCTGGCGGCGATCGCATGACAGGCGCATGTTGCAGCCGTTGGCATCCGCACCATTATGGCAACTGGGTCCAACAGCCGAAGCCAGATCGAAAGCCAGAGCCGGTCGCTGCCCACCATTGCATCGCATTGGCAATGCATCGCATTCCCCAAAAAGCGTGTAATCAATAAACAACAAGAGCCATCGAAGCTACGATCCGATGCCCCCTTCAAGTCCAGTCTCCCAGTCTCCCAGTCTGCCCAGCCTAACAGTTGCCCAGTTGCCCTGCTAGGTGGACTCTGAGACAGGCATCTCGTGTAACCTATGGGAATGCTTGGTCGCTTCGCTGCCTGGCTGGCGATTGCGCTCGATTGTATCTGTTTCGCTCTTCTTCTGCTTTCTGTATCTGGATAATGATCCATTGTTTGCATCTTGAACTTGTTTTAAATGCGCGCGCACTCACACACAACCCCCGCCACCAGCCACCCCCCCTCCCAACCCTCTTCCATTCTCAACCCATCCAGTGCTCCAGCTCCATCTTGTGGCTGCCTCCTCATCATCGTTCTCAATGTTCGCCTCGTCGTGGTCGTCAACGCTGCAGCCATATCTGGAGTCTGGCTGATTCATTCAATGCACACCACAAAAAACCAACAACAACAACAACAACAACAAGAAAACTGCTAAATTGCTGAGCTATCCGCAAAGCATGTTCAGCAATTTCTTTTAATTAGAAGATATTTTTGCGCTTATTAGAATATGTATATAAGAATATGCGACATAAAGAATTTGGTTAAAGTCCACCGAACAGCGGACAGGGCCCACCTGGTAAACGTGGTAAGACATTGGGATCAAACAATCTTTTATTTATTTATTTTATTTTTCCCAAATAAATTAAAAATAATTTTTATATTCATTTAAAAAAGTAGAAGAAGTATCTGATAGACTATTTTAATTTAGCTTGGGTTCTTTGAATCTATGAAAGATACATTTTCATTAAAATATTTACTCATTGATTTAGCTTAAGCTTGATTATTAAGTTTTTTTTCTGCTTATAAATCTATTATGATTAATTTCCATTGGCAAATAAACAAAGATCGCACCTGAAAGAGAACTAACCTGTTCCAATACTACTTATAATATATTTTCTTATTATCAGATGAGTGTATTAACAATATATGTAGTACTGTAAAACGATTTCAAAAACAACTTTAATCTAATCGGCTGCAATGAAAATAAACCACTAAGAAATATGATCAGCAACGATTAAAACCTTATAAATCAATCAACGCATATTGATAGCCCCCTGATAGATTTACAAGCCAAACCTGATGCCAATGGGTGTATTATTCGTATTTCAGTAGAATGATCGTAAATCCGAATTATGATTGGCACCCACTTTGAGCTTCCTGCACGTGACTCAGCGAGGTGTTTAAACCCCTTTATATATGTTTATACGAATACAATATGTTGACTATTTGAGCGATTGCCAGTAAATTGTTTCAAAGTACTTTTACAGATAAACACTGCAATTTACAACTTGCATTCTTATCACTCCATTTAGTTTCTTTAGGAAATTAACTTCGATTTCGATTCGATTTTGAACATTGAATATTTAATGAATGTTTTCCGCGTCATCATAACTTATTTTGAAAATGATTTGCATGGCAATTCCAATGAAAGATCCAAGCTGACAGCCATAAAAATTCAACTCAAAAACTGAATCCTTTTGTTTTTTTTTTTTTTTGGCGAAAAACTTTTAAATATTCATGCGCGATATTTGTCGAAGCGACAGATCTGCAGCCTCGTCCGATCGATTGTCTCCTGACTTGTAGGCGCTGATCTTGGGCCAGGTCCTTTGTTTCGGCTGCAGTCGATTGTTTAGGAACCGTACACAAAAAAAAAAAAACCAGAAAAAACAATGGGTCATTTAGTCTGTGCTGTGACCGTGTGGATTGTGGTCAGGGTCCCCAGAACGGCACCGCGTAACTTACCGAAAACGTTACCGATCCTGACAGCCAACAAGTACTGCACGATTTGGTCTTGCCAGGCTCTTGTCCTTGTCCCTCGCAAACATTTTGCTTGCCTCTGAGTGATTTATTAAGTTTGTGTCAATTCTTGAAATTATTGGACCCAAATCCATTTGGGCCAGCGTCAGATTCATTCCTTGTATCGTGCTGACGGCTCCTGCATATCTTAACACATTTCGGTATTCCCTGAAAGTCAATTTCATAGAAGATGGAATCCTTTGGCCCAATCTGAGAAAAGATAAGGTGCTTTTAATTTGGATTGTCGTTTAAGTTGTTTGCTTACACGTTTAGAGATCACAAAATGCACTTTATAATTTCAATTAATTATATATTTATTTATACTTTAGACTTCGTTAAATGGCAAATCACGTTGCCAACATTCGAGCCATCATCGCGAAATCGCAGCAACTTAATCTGTGGCTGTATAAAATACGGATACACACGAAGCAAATGCCAAGACACATTTGGTTGCTGCTGCTGCTGCTGATGCTGCTGCAGTTTGATTCCTTTCAGCAAATAGGTAGCACATAGCACAAATGGCTGAGGCGCATCGAGGAGCCATAATTTAAATTTTCATGCGCCTGTGCTGTCAATTGTGCGCGGCCAACAACTCAGTTTAATGGCAGCAGCCGCCGAAGAGGAGCACCAACAACAAAATTTAAATACAAACAACTAGCAGCAGCAACAACAACAACAACAGCAACTGGGCTCCAATGGCGCTAAATCAAGCGACGGCCACGAAATTGCCATAATGACGACACAACGATGACGACGACGATCTGATGATCATCATCATCATCATGCTGCTGCTGCTGATGATGATGATGATGATGATGGAGCAGAGCTGCAGCCAAGGATGCCCTGCTGCTTCTGCCTGAGCTCGATTCGGCAGCCAAATAATCAGCGCAAAATTATTGGAAAATCGTCGGCGCTGCCGCAAAACCCTGAAGAGCACTTGTTGAAATCTCAGCGCTACTTGCATGACAAAGAAATAAGGAAGAAACCCGACTAGAAGATACGCTGTAACCAACATTAGTAAAAAATATATTTTAAAATTTCAATGAATTTGTAATTGGTATTTTTGTGGAGACAAAACCATGACGGTTTTACCAGTTATTGATTTTTCAAATTTTGTTCCACAGCCTTATGGACATTATATGGATGTACATAGACCAAAAATTCGGTTTTTAATTTTAAATCGAGACTTAATCTAGAAATAAGGTCATGAATAAAAAGCTATTCCTCGTCAAAATGCGTTGAGTTTTGACCAATTTAAAGGAGTTTGAAATTTCGACCAATGCCCTTATGGGAATTAGAGGCTAAAATTTTTACTTGAATTTCGACCAAAAATTCGACTGTCAGATTTAAATGCCAAATTAATTTAGATATATAATCATGATCAAAAGGCTATTCCTCATGAACATGCGTTAAGTTTTTGCCAAGTTAGAGAAGTTTAAAATTTTGATGCAGAGAATATCAAATAAAACAAACTATGTGATATTGGATATGATGATATATGACTCTGATCTTCTCATATACCTATATGAAGAACGCAACACACTTCACTTCCATTTGCCAGGGCATACAGAAAAGATCGCACATGTTGCAACGCGCCAGTTGCAAGTTGCAACTCCGCAAATCGAAATTATCGCATAATCGTGTGAAGCGCGTTGAGGCAATTTAAGCTGGATTTGTGGCTGTTCGACAACGAGTCGCATGCGGCTGAGAACGTTGCACGGAGTGCAAATTTGTGGCAGCTACTTTGGCTGCCACTTGAGTGCCAGAAGAGCGAACTGAACAAACTGATCAGCAGAGCTAAATGTGCTGGCGAACGGCAAACAAAAGTCACATTGGTCACGACCGACCAGCAGCAGCAGGCTGGAGGCGGGAGAGCACTTTAAGTGAATGTGGGCGTGGCTTCACTCAAATGACTCATTCTCATCATTCAGGAATATAGAAGAAACACTTATTCCATAAGAAATATTCAAAATATATTTTCATAAATAAACAATCTATAAAAAATATATCTAAAGCAATGTTCTCAATGATTAATAATATCCTGTGTTACAAAACTTTTTTAATAGTAATGGAATTAAAGTTGTTAAGAAACATATTTGTGATGAAGACAAAAATTTTTAAAATACTGTTTATCCAATAGATTTGAATATTTCTTATAGAAAAGGTAACTTAGAAAATATTAGAAAAACAGAAAAAAAAAGTGTAAAAATACTTATAATATTTATTTTCGAAGTTAAGCAAACCAAGTTTTCTTTCTCAAAATCAACAAAATTGTTTCCCTGAGGAACGAATAAGGATTTTCTACAAATCTCTCAATCATTGCTAGAAGGCTTTAAAATTTCAGAGAATCGTTTCTGATACACGAAATACGTTCTAGAAATCAAATCGAAATGTTCCAAAAATTTCTAATTATTTTAGGGCTCTTTGCCTTCCAGTCTCACTCGCTGTCTGTGGAGCATTCGGCGAAACTGATCACGAAAAAGGATGTGGCTGCTGCCAGGCTCTATAACATTGAGGGCATCATTTTGCCGCCTGATCCGCAGTTGCGGTCCAGTTCGCAGTGGCCGGCGGACATAACGCTATCGATCAACGGTGGCGAGTTCCAGGGATTCGTGCGTCTCGACGGTAGTTTCATCATCAGCGGCGTTCCGCCTGGCAGCTATATACTCCATACGCATCATGCGGACATTTTCTTCAAGCCGATCCGCGTAGAGATTACCCACACTGGCAAGATTCGGGCACGCAAACTGAGCTACATGCAGCCCTTTCACGTGGTCAAGCTGCCCTATCCACTGATCCTGGAACCCATCATGCGCCGCAAGTATTTCCGACTGCGGGAGCAGTGGAACGTGCTGGACTACATCCTGAGCCCGATGGTGCTGCTGATGGTGGTGCCCCTAATGCTGATGCTGTTGCTGCCCCGGCTGATCAACGATCCGGAAACGAAGCGCGAAATCGAAAACATACAATTCCCAAAGATACCCACAGGTGTGCCGGACCTCAGTGACGTCCTCACCTCGCTCCTCACAAGCAAGCGACCGCCCCAGAAGGAGAAGCATGCGATTCCAAGCACGGGACATAAAATGCGTCATTAGCCGGGCCAGCAGCGCTATAAGCCAAGATAAGCCTGTTTGGGTGTTGTTCGCTTGTCAAGTCTCATTCAGACATTTGCGCTCTGTAAATGTAATCCGAGTTGAATCAGCTGATCGCGATTTTAATAGTCAACTCTGACTGTTTAATTACTTTAATAACTATTTTGGGTTTCATTCTGCTATCAAAATAAGTTATCATCAATCAGTTAAAAACATTTCAACTGTAATTAAATCTGTAATCTTTCCCTCCTAGCTTTTACTACAATTTCTTAGTTTTAAGCGAACTTTTAACACAGCCTTAAGAAAATACTTTGTATCCTGGCCATATTTAGAGAACTTCCATCTTTTATTTGTCTTTAGACAATTCCCATGATGACGTCTGATTTTTAGGGGTTGAAATCGTTTTTGTGAAGCAAATAAGATGGCACCTAATGCACTCAAAGAGCTACCACCAATAGGATTCATTAGAAAATACTTTAAAATATTTTCTTTCTGTAAAAAATAATAGTTTTATTAGCGTTTCATTTTGTTTTCCTTTACTAAAATTTATGTTCTCTGGATTTCCCTTCCCAAAAATAAAAGACCAAGTTCGGTTTTATAAATTCAATAAAAGTCGGTTTATTTTGATCACAATGATTCATTTTTTCCAATTTCATTCTCTTTGCCCAGGCATTTGGCAGCCCTGAAAAGGGCTTTTTTCTTATTTTTTCACATACATTTTTTTTTTGCTTTTTTGTTTTGTTTTAAATTTCAAATGATTTTAGGGCTTGTGTAAACGCAATGGGCCCAAATGGCAAGGAGAAAGGCCCGTTAGAGCTCCAGGATGCCCAAGTCTTTCAAGGATGTCTCGAGGCGCTTAGGGAACGATCCTGCACATAGGAAATAAATACGTTTGAGTTAGGATTGAGATTAAATTGCAAATTAGTTTAAGTTGCTGATGATTACCTTGAAAAAGTTGGCACCGCTGCTTGGCTCCAGAGTGGGCGTAGCGCGCATGGTGGGCGGCAGGACAGACAGAAATAAATCCAAATGCCGCGACGCGCTGCGATTTGTCGAAATATCCTTTCGATCTCATCATAATCATCATCAGCATATATACACATAGATATATATATAGTAGTATATATGATCTGGTTTCTGGTTTCTTTGCTGAGTGCGTACAAAGAAGAGTCGCCCGACTCTGGCCCCCGCCACGCCTCCCGCTACTGAACTGGGAGCGTGCTGGAGAGGGGGCGGGGCTGTGTGTGAGGGGGGCGCGCGCGCCAAGCATGGCAAACAAAAAGGTTGATAAAATTCTTTTGCTCG
This sequence comes from Drosophila micromelanica, assembly GCA_004143825.1. Classification (NCBI taxonomy): domain Eukaryota; kingdom Metazoa; phylum Arthropoda; class Insecta; order Diptera; family Drosophilidae; genus Drosophila; species Drosophila micromelanica. The sequence goes on along the minus strand of SCDY01000790.1, from coordinate 22,880 downwards.
AAACAACGAAAAATATTCGGTGGCAATTCTTTTTGGCGTGCCCACTTCTTAGGCGGTCTTCTCTTTCTTCACGCAGAACTGACGCAGTGCGGCCAGCGAGTTGCCGGCGCTCAGATTCTCCGGCACCGATGAGTCACCGGGCGACGCCGACGCCGCCGACGACGCCGCTGCGGCAGCTGCTGAGGCAGCCGCTGCCAGTTTGGCGCGCGTATTTGCCGCACCGCTGCCGCCGCCGACGCCGCCGCCGCCGCCGCCGCTGCTGCTGCCGAGCGAGTCGAACATGGAGGAGAGCGCGTTGAGGGAGTCGCTGGGATATTTCTTGTTGTTGCCGTCGCTGCCGTCGTACGACTTCTGGCTGGAGGCGGGCGATTTGGGCGTGGCCGAGCGCTGGCTGTCCGCGGGGCTGCGCGGCAGGCGCGGACTGGCCGCCGCCGAGCTGCTTTTGGGCGAGCTCCCATTGTTGTTGTTGTTATTGCTGCTAATGCTATTGTTGTTGTTGTTGTAGCTGCCATTGAGCAGCGGCGTCTCGACGTCCGTTTTGGGCGAAACTGCGGCCGCTTCCTGCGGCTCATCGCTCAGCTCAGACTTGATCTCCATTTTGAGGCTAGACTCGGGCTCCTGTTTAATAGGCAACTCCTGTTGCTGCTGATGCAACGGTTGCTGCTGCTGCTTTTCAGGCGTGGGCGCCTCGAGGCGTGGCTTCGCCTCGGCGCTGCACTCGCTGCCGCTGCGCTCGCTGCTCGTATAGCGATAGTGCTGATAATACGGATCGCTCGTATCGATCAGCGGCTTGTTGTAGTCGACGGTCTCATCGATGCCCAGACGCTTCAGTATGCTGCTGGCCACCGGCGAGGTGTTCTTGGTGGACGAGTTTGAGGGGCTGCTCGCCGGCAGACTCGCGTGCCGCGGCGGCGTATCGAAGCTGGTGGTGAACATCTGTTCGATGGCGCTCAGCACCGAGGAGGAGGAGGAGGAGCCGGCGGCGGCGGCGCCGCTTGCTTTTGTGTTGGCCGCCCCGTTGTTGCCGCCATTCTTCTGGTCCAGTTCGGGCGACTTGTTCTTGGCCAGCAGCTGCGCGGCCTTGGCGATTTCCTCGGGCGACTTAACTCCCGTTATGTACTGGCGCATGCGCTCGGCGAAGAGCGCCGCCTCGGACTTTTCCGGTTTGCCGCCGGCGGCGGATTTCTCCAGCGGCGACTGCTCCTCGGGATTGGCCTTCAGCTCGAGCAGTTTGCGCACCGGCAGCGATTTCTCGCGCTTCTTCGGCGCCGGACGCTTGCGTGCGCCGGCGGACTGGAGCAGCGGCTCCGCGTAGTGATTGTTCTTGGCCATGTGATTGCTGAGATCGCCCAGCGAGCTGAACGCCTTGTCGCACACCTTGCAGGTGAGCACCGCGGACAGCGTGCGCGACTCCTCCGAGCTGAGGCTGTTCTGGCCGCCATCCTTGCCGTGATCACCGCCGCCGCCGCCGCCGGCGCCCGACTTGATCGAGATGCTCTGCTCCTGGGAGAGAATGTTCGTGTAGTGCTGCGTCTCCTGCATGTGCTTGGTCATCTCGCCCAGCGAACGGAAGCTCTCGCCGCAGCGCATGCATTTGAGTATCTGCATCGCCTGCTCGACTCCCTTGCCCAGCCACACGTTCTGGCCGCGCACCAGCTTCCTGGGCAGCGGTGTGGGCGGATCCCCGCGATACTGGAACGCGTTCTTCACGTTCGCCGAGGGCGCTCCCTGGTTGCCGGATTGTTTCCGCTGTTGCTGCTGATGCTGCTGCTGATGCTGCTGTTGATGCTGCTGCTGCTGCTGCTGCTGGTGGTGGTGCTGGTGCTGGTGGTGGTGGCCACCGCTCGATGGCGATGCATTCGAATGGTGGTGCGGCTGGTTGCTGGGCAGGTTGCCGAAGGGCGGCACGTTGACGCCGCAGTGTTTGCTGTCCTTCATGTGGGTGGTGAGCGCCTCCAAAGTGGGGAAGCTCTGCTTGCACCACACGCACCTGAACACCGAGCTGGCCACGCCCTTGTTCTGCCAGTGCGACTGCCAAATGTTGTGGCGCGCCTTGGTCACGCCGCCACCCCCGCTTCCACCGCCGCCGCCGCCCTCGTTGGGCGTCTGCGAGGAGCTGCCGCTGCCGGCGCCCGTTTGATTGGCGGGACTCTTGGGCGGTGGTGCGGCGGTTGCCGTTGGCGGCGTCGCCTTGTTCTGCGGCTTCTCCTTGTGCAGGCTGGAGCCACCGCCGCCGCCGCCCTTGACAATGTCGGACATCTTCTCGAGCGGATCGACCACCAGATCGTTCTTGCCGTTCCAGTCGGGAAACTGGCCCGCCCGGAAAATGTTGGCCGCCGCCACCGCAGCCAGATAGGGATTCACGCCGGGCAGGAGTGGCGCCGCGGCGGCGGCGGGCGTCGGATTCGCCGGCGGACTCTCCGACTTGAACATCTTCTTCACCTGAATCTGGCCAATGGCCGCGTCCGTGTCGTGGCCGCGCTTTCGCGTGCCCACCGAGAGATCGAGCGGATTGTTGGCGCCATCGTCGAACTCCTCCTCCTCCTCGGAGGCCACCGGCTCCGCGGACTCGGCGCGCCCATACAAATTGGTGCGAAAGTCGAGCGCCTCCGAGTTGCTGCTGGAGGCGGTGGGCGAGGCCTGCGGCGGCAGCTTGAACGGCGCCGCCGCCTCGCTGGGCAGCGGCAGCGGCAGCCGTGGACCCGCCGCGGCGGCGGCCGCCAGCGGGAAGCCGTACTGCTGGGCGGCGGCGGCCACCATGTGCAGGTAGGCCTCCATCGAGGACGGCTGGGCGGGCAGCGACTGCGGCACCGCCGGGAATGTTGAGTGCATCGTGGTGGGCACAGCGGGCATCACGCCCGCCGACAGATTCGCCGCGTCCCGCTGGCCACCGTTGTCCGAGGAGTTGGAATCGTGCGAGGGACAGCGCTCGCTGGAATTCGCCGATTCCGTGGAACGTGGACGTGCTGTGGGCAGGGCGCTACGAAATAGAACAAAGGGAAAAGCTACAGATTAGTTAACCAATTCAAGGATAATCTGAGGAAAACCTATTTAAGTGTATTTCTATATTAAATATAATTACAGTTTAAAATAACTATATTATTTGTTCATGCAACTCTGAGAATCATAGGGGGTTTCCCAGAAATTTATATGTAAATGTTCCAATTCTGAGTATTAACATTTTTAATAAAGAAATTTAAAAATTAATTTTTAAATGCTTCTAAGAAAATCTAGTTTGTCTGATTAAAAAATTCATATAAATTTCAATTTTAAAATATGTTTAATTGTCGTATAATAAACATAGTACAGCAGTATTTTAATATTGGTCATCTTTATTTTTATCGATCAATTGAATGTGCCAACTTTTGCAAACACAATTAGCCGATATTTAAGTACATGCGTTGTATTTTATGCCGGCTAATTATACAAAATGCTAAACTTAGACTAAGTAATCACTTATCAGCGATCATGTGCTAAAATTGTTGTATACAATTTACTAATCAAATTATGAGGGAATACCTTAAAATGGAAACACTTTAACGATTAGTTGAAGTGTAGAAAGAACTTTCACCCCAAATGTTACTTAATCTTTCAAACTTAGCCACACAAAGAGATAACAATAATCTGTAAGAAATATGTTTTCTAATTTGAATGAGCAAAAAATGATTAATACAAACGATGCCTCTTTCTCTCCAAAAAAAAATAAAAGCCATAGATCATTAGTGAAAGCTTTCATTCAAAAGATACTTTTGTCGACTTTCTCAAGGCGCAAACGCACTGTTGATAAGTAATCGAGAGATCTTTATTGCTCCAAATCTATATGCACATTATATAAATACAAATACATATATGTGTGTATGTATGTATGGTAAATCATAGAGGGGGGCCCAACAATAAAAATCAAGTGGCACAACAATGGCAACAATATGAAACATATGTCAACATTTCATTTGTTATTCAAATCCAACGGCGGCCCATAAACCAAAACGAAACTGTGGCCAGCTGTTTCTGCCGCCCCGTTCCGCACCTAATCCCTCTTCAGCCGTCCAGCTGTCCGTTCGACTGACAAGTTTTGCTCATAAAAATCGTTAAAATCGGTTATATTTATTTGGAACAATGGCGTTTAATTCGAGACACCGAAGCGTGAATTATGTGCAGAGCTCATCATCGTGTGGTTATCAACATATCTCAACAGATCTCCCGTCATCTAAGATCTGTTTGCATTTTTTCAGATTTTTTTCTTTTTGCTGGCTGCGCAGGAGGCTCATAAAACTGACGACAAAGCAACATACAAAAGCTATTCCACATATTTTGCATAAATTAAATTCCCCCAAAAAAAAACACTCTCATCAATGTGCATAAATAGTTAACAAATTTTTATAGCTCAGCATCTGCTTATAAATCTGCCAAACACACATCTATACATGAGATATATTTATATATTCACAAGTATATAAATATTTTTAGTTAGTTTTGATTTCCTCAATTTTGCGCTGTTTTACATTCATTTAAATCCGTAAACTATTCATTTGTGGTTACGCTTTTGATGCTGCCCCTTTTTCCACTTCATTGTCTGCGTATTTTTATTGGCTTTTGTTTAGCCAAGTTCGAATGATTGCAAAAAAAAAAATAATAAAATTTGTTGTAAGATATTTCAATCGATTTTATTAATGTATATTATTTTTTGCGTGGGCGTGGCTGGAGGCTTTGATGCTTAGCGTGGGGCATTTTTGATGAGTCGCTGATTTGACGATTTCACGGAAATGGCAACACTTGATTTAGACTTAAATTATGACTTGAGTTAAATGCGAAGATTTGTGAGAAATATTGCAATAATAAAAAAAAATGAATCATGTTCATTTATAATTGCCTAATAAAGGTGACTTTTTAGCTTTAGTGCTTTAGTGTGGCAGCATTATAAACAACGCTGGTCACTCTTTTTCAACAAGTTGGCAGCGTTAATCTAACAATGCAAATAATTTTGCGCCCTGATTTATTGGGTTGAAAATGTATTCATATGTGGACTATAAAAATTATATATATGTAAATCAAATGAATAAAAACATGTATTCTATTTATTCATTCATCAATTATTCTATTAGCAGGTGTCGAGGTAAAGAGGAACTAGGAAAAGCCTTGTTAGGAACATTTATATGTCTGGAAAAGTCTAATTTAATATAGAAAATATTTTACAAGATATAAAAATACTTTTAAAGAATATTACAATTATTATATAACAGGGAGGAATTGTAAAAAGGCTAACAAGTAATTTCAGTTATTATTACACCGTTTTTCTTTTATTATTGAAACAAAATAACTTCAGCTTAAACTTAGCGTAAACCTAAATGTAAAATTTGTGACTGTATTTATTTTGAATTTTACGTGTCACTGTCTTTAGGCCTTGCTTCGATCAGTCAACATTTTTGTAGCCAGATTTAAGTTGTCCAACACATTAAAAATTTTATCAATGCTATGGATTGGACTAAAACCTATTGATGGATCCACAAAAATGTGCTACCCTCTAAGTGCAATAATATTGATGGGCCTTCAGCAATGTCAAACTACAAAACGCCGACAGATATATCGTCGTATATATCATTCATTTCAATAGAAATTTAAACACAATATATGACAAAATTTGATTATATAAATCTACAAATAAATTGTGAAATTGAGCAATCTCTGAGTTTTTCCATAAGGCATAAATACCTTTCTCTTAGATACCTAATACGCATACCTACGTTTACCTGTGCGCAAGTTGCTAATTGGATTTTCAGATTGCAAGCTGTGATTAAGACCCGCATAAACGAAAAAAAATTAAATAATAAAAAAAAATAACAACAGCAACAAGTTTTCCCCGTTGCAGCAGCAGCAGCTATCATAATATGCAATCTTGTTATTTGATGAAGCTTAAATCAAAATGATTTATACGCAGCGGCTCAAAAGCAGTTAATTACAAGCGGGAATTGTCTCATTAATAATCGCACATACCAAGTCGGCAGATTGACGAGTTGATCTGCGCAATTATATGCTACATAGCTACACTTAACGAAAACTCTACAAACAAAATTTCAAATTTTATTTAAATTAATTTATTTAAAATTTAAGCCCGAATCTTCTTGATTTAAGAAATAAAAACACACCTATTTAGTGCAAGTATTGCATTTTAATTAAAGAATGTTTAAGATTTTCTTTTAGTGTAGCCAACTAAACAGCTGCCTTGCTGTTACTTGTAGATACTTGTGTGTACTTACAGATACTTTTGTTTAGCATGACTAATACGCGGCACCAAAACTAAATATTACTAAATAGCTACGATTTTCCATTCCCAAGCCCCGCCCCTTCCCTCTCCATCTCTCTCTCGCCCTCCCCCTTTCTCTCCGAAAAACAACTTAACTGCAAATTGCGCGCATAAATCTTTTAGTAATAGGCGCACACACACACATCTAAAAGATACATGCTACATTTACATATACAGCAACAGATACACCCACCTACAGCCAGGAAAATTTTGATTTTCGACTATTTGGCTTGTTGAATCGCATTCATGATTTATTCATTTTAAACGTCAGCGCCTTCGAAATTCATGAAAACGCGTTGCAGTTTCCAATTTCCAAAAAAAAAACCCAAGAAAATGAAAAAAATAAAAAAAAAGAAGCGTTACAATTTGTCGCAACTTTTTGCTAAACAAAACTCGTTTTGCATTTTAATAAATAAAATGAAAAGAACACAAAACGTATCTGAAACGAGTTTAATCATAAAGCCTATGGCAAACATTTAGGCAGCGATAATTATGAACGATTTTTGAGCGAGTTAGCGACAAAATCGCGTAGTTAGTTTAACTAAGAATACATATATGCATACATATATATTTGGTTTTTATATGTGTATGCATGTATTTAACGCTATTTATCGGCCATTATTTGCTTTCTGCTCTTCTTATTATAAATCAATTTTTTGCTTTAGTCAGCACATATGCCCTGGGTGGGTGTCTCTTGATATATAGCCATTATATTGGTGCGGACTAAAATTTATAACGACAGGTGCGACGTCGACGACGACGACGACGACGATGTTGATGTCGATGTTGACCATCAACGCTTCGCATATTCGTCAGAATTATTTTCAAATGGAATGTTAAAGTAATCATTTTATGGATCAGCAGCGATTTGGTCAGCAGAACGATAAGAGAGTCATGTGATTGCGATCTTATTAACCAGTTTTGAGTAATAGCCAATTTCTTGCCTTTTATTTGGCTTAGTATATATGTACATCTCTATACAATGTTTTAAACAATGTTTGCAACAATTAACAAGTTAAAGATTATATAGTATCACTTGATTAAACTTTCGACTAAAACTTACGAATAGCAAGTTTTCTTAATTAAAATTGCAACGAAACATTTGACACTGAAACTATCACACTATCGCAAATCGATAAAACTTGACTCCAAAGCATTTGTGATCTCATAACAACTGTTGATTTTTAAAACAGATAATTGATTATTTAAAATGATGTAAGTATCCAAAACAAAAACTAGCTAAAGCTGTGAGTTTTTACTTCAAAATATGTTAAAAATTTAATTTTGGGGATATGTATTTTTATATTTTAGAGAGCCATCATTTTTGTGTATAAGTAATGTAAGTAAATCATTATTATCAACATTTATTACAGGTTAAATATATTGTTTACCTAAAATCAACAAGTTGATATTCATAATAATCAAAGTCGATTGGCATAACTATAAGTATGAAAAAATTAATATAGGGCTAAAAAAATAACTTTTTTATTGATTAAGAAAAAAAATATAAATATATTTATAAAGTTCAGTTGCTTTATACCAAAAATAAATCAACAAGAGGTACAATTGTTAAAATTGTTATCAATAATTTATTTTTTAATTTTTTAAATTTTAAGCCATTAGAAACGTTTTGGTGATAGTTTGCAGATAATTAAAAACCCGGCTTTTTAAAAAATAAAGCAAATAATAATTTTTGGTCTTTTACAACATGTGTTAAATTCTAGGTTTTAAGTCATTTTAATAGTTTAATATATTATAAAGCATTACTCGAAAACATTGTAATCGGGAATATCTAGTTTTAAGTCAAAATTCCCTAATTGAACAGTACACACAACATAAAAACAAGTCAACATTTTTATTAGCTAATTATTATACAAATTTCTAATTTCTATTCTTAACTTTACTCAATTAATATTTGTTATATATTTTATAATTAATATTGATTACTTACCCGGCATTTAGCGCCTGTCTGTAGATTTCGAGCATCAAAGCCTCGTGCAACATTTTCAGATTTTGCTGAATTTTGACGGGTTTTTGTTGAAGTGTAAACTTTTTCAGGAGTAGGCGTGGCTGCAAACTAATTTCAGTTTGCTTGCGCTAGCACTTAATAAATTTAACTTATGTTTAATTTGACACAATATGCAATATTAATTAATTAACTAATTAATATTTTGTTTTGTATTTTTTTGTTTTAATTTATTTTTTGCACTTGGTACTTTTTAGCGTTTGAGCTACGTATAACTTGTGTGTTAAATAGTGTAATATATATATATATATATCTATTTTATATACATATTTATTTGTTGTTATATTTGTAATATTTTCATATGGCAGACAGAAAAATTTATGTTAAATATTTTGTATTAGGTTTTGTTATTTAATTTAATAATTGCATTTGAATCGTATACTTCGTTTGAAATTTGTTGATTTGTTTTTGTTTTTTTTTGTGTAACTTTAACCTTTAATTTTTGTTTAGTTTTATGTGAGCAAAATATTGTGAAATATAAATATTATATTTTTTGTAGTGTTACTTTTTAATAAATATATATTTATTTGTTTTTAATTATTTGTTTGTTGTTGTTTTACGTATACTTTTGTTGAACCATTTGTTGTTGTTGTATTTTATTGTTTAAGTATTTCTTAAGTTGTTGTTGTGGTTGTTGTAATCAGTCTTAATTAAACATTTGACGCGCATTTCATTGTTAATTCTTTAGTTGTTGTTGTTGTTGTTGTTGTGAATTTTGACTAGATATGATGCATGTGTGTGTTTGTTGTTGTTTTTGTGGTGTTTCTTTGATGCGACGCAACTGATGTGCAAATAAATGAATTACTTTTTGTTAAATGATGCATTTAATTCGTTTGATTTTATTTTTGTTATCACCCTTATAAATGGCGTTCGATTTGGATTTAAATAATTGAATTTGTTGTTATTGTTGTTGTTGTTTTCGGAACACGCGTCGCAGTCGCACACAAAACGCTCGCGTTTTGCTTTTCAAAGTGTGCGCGTGTATGTGTTTTGGTTTCTTTTTGTTTTGCGCTTTGTGCGTTTCATCCGGATTCCGTCGTTACTCGTTTGAGAGTCGAACAGCGAATGAATGTGTCGGCGTTGCCGTGTCGTCACTGGCTGCGTCGCTGCTGCTGCTGTTGCTGCTTCTTCTCAGTCGCTGCTGCTTCGGCTGTCAAACTGATTCAGTCAAGAATCAGACACAAACAGTAACAACAACAACAACAATGCGTTCTGCCTGGCTCCTCGCTGCTGATTGATACCAAAAAAATGAAGTTCAAAGCGCGGTGGCAGCGACGCGCACGTTTCGTTTCGTTTCGTTTCGTTTTGTCTGCTTGGAAGCTGCGTTGGCGGCGCTGCTGCTCCCGTTGTTGTTATTCTTGTTGCTGCTGCTGCCTTTGACGAGAGTTGGACTTGAAGCACGACGCTGACAACGACGCTGACGACGTCGACGTTCGTTAACACGAAGCGCGCGTTTGGCGACGGCAATTTCTGATTCGATTGCGTTAAGCGACGGCGCAGCGCAATGCGCAGTCTGTTTTGTGTTGTTGTTGTTGCTGTTCGAGTGTTTGGCGCCCCCACCAAAAAGCGCGACGTCGACAGCGCAGCGTGTTGATTACTTTGCTGCTTTGCTTTTTGTTTGTTTTTGGTTTTGTTTTTTCCTTTTTTGCCGTTTCTCCTCCCCCGACTGTCAAAAATGTTCTGTGATTAAATATGCTGCTGTCTCGCTCGCGCACGCTGACAGCGACGCTAGCGTCTGTGCTAATTAATTACAACGGTAACAACGACGGCGACAGCGCGAATCTGTCCACGCGCTTTTTTTTGGATTTTACCCTTTTACGTTTTATTTTGGCGCGCCACAGAGCTTTTCAAACATGATCGTTCGCTGTAACGGTCTGTTGTTGACTGAAAATGTGGCGCGCGGCCGGCGCGCTGAGAGCGCACACTATCCAAGAGAGAGTGAGAGCGAGAGAGAGGCCGATGCCAGTGCGCATGGATACGTTTCCCCTGCACACCAATTGGGAGTGCAATAAATCTTGTTTATGTTTTGCGGCGTGTATACGAAATGGAAACGGAACAGCCATGCCAGCGCAGGGGAAATAATTGCCCGCGCTCTCACACTCACTCTCTCTCTATCTGTCTCTCTTTGGCCGTGCTCTCAAATTAGCTGCAGCGTTTCGTCAGCGCGTCACCCTTTGGTAGGTCGGCTTCAGCACATTCCAATTCCATCACTCCGCCACAATTAAGATTTATGACAGTTCAAAACAAATTTTCTCACTCGCATGCGCTGGCTCACTCACTCCCTCATTCACGCTGCTGTCTATGAGTGTGACTGTGTGCGTGTGTTCGTTGCTCTGAAGGTGGCTCGTTCTAATTTGTTGTTGTTGCCGCTGCTGCTGCTGCTGCTGTCGTCTGCGTCGCTATTGCAGCTGTCGCGCTTTCGACATTTTGTCTCTCTGTCTGGCATTTTTTGTTTGCAATGTGCGGGTGCTTTTGCCTGTGTGCGTGCCAGCGGGTGTATGCATGTGTATATGTATGTGTGTGTGCACACAAAATGACAATGTAAAACAGCTAAATATGTACAATATGTAAATAGCAACAACTCCGCAGTAGTTGTTGCTGCTGCTGTGGTTCTTGTTGTTGCCTCGCGCCCATTTCGTTCCCATTTGATGTTCGTCAATTTGATGCCCGGGCCAAAAGCAGCATTAACAGCATTTATTGGCTACTGCTTCTAGCATATGTATGTTCAAGCAGCTGTAGAATGGAAACAATATGACTTGAAAGCTGCCGTTACAATTTATATTTATTTATTATTTAATTGTATTTATTTTTTATTTAAAAAATTTATTTTTATATAAACCTGATCTATTATTTACATATGAAATTATATTATTATTAAAATATAACTTTATATTGTGTTTTAAAAATTATTCAAGTTTTCGTTCTAATGCTCAACCAACAAAAGAATTAGCTGCACATTTTATGTAAGAAATTACAAATTTAATTTATATATAATTATATCAGCTTGATGTTAAGTTCAAAAGCAGCCATAAACTGTTTAGAAATTAAATATTGCCTGATGTATGAGTTAAAATTCGTCCTGGATGATAACTATCCCCACACTATCTTCCGCGCGAAAGGAACTAAACCTAATTAAACTTAAACTGAATCGAAGAGAGTATTTGTCAAGATTCTAAATAGTTTTATGAACGCAAACATATAGCAAATAGTAAATGGAAAATACTTTAAATTGAAAACTAGATTCGAATCGTATGCAGATTTTGTTTTGATCTCTCGGCGCACATTCCACGCCGAAACGGATGGATCGAATTCCAAATAATAATTTATCAAGCGAATTTTACGATCAAACACATAAAAAAATTAATGTGCGGCAAAGAGAAGAACAACAACAACTGGCAGAAAGTCAGGCCAGTTTTGAGAGCCGTGAAGAGCGAAGAAGTGGAAATATTAAATAAAAATGCCCAAATCAAATTATAGAATCGTAAAAGTATTTATTACTCCAGGGTCCGATTGGACAAGGGACGGCGGACGGTCGTCAATCGGCCTGGCGACAGCCGGCCAAGAATTATGCGGCGACAGGAGCAATGGCTGCCCCCCTCCCCGTCCGTCCAGGGTCCGGGAGGCGGAGCCAGCGCGTCCAAGTGATTTGATTATCATCGGTTAATTGGTGACTCGTAAAAACTTTTACGATCCTCTGTGCCGGGCATTAAGTGGGCCCGATTGGAGCAACAAGTGCGGCAGGAGCTGCAGCTCAGCTCATCATTGGCCATCAATAAAAGCCAGTCCACCATTTTCACTCAGCTGTCGACGCGAGCTTCACATTTTATGGGCGGCATTCGTCAACAATTAGCGGCTTAAGGCTCAGATAATATGGACTTAATGCAGTCGACATTGCATGGCGCAAAATATCTTCCTGAACTCCGAGCGAACACTTATCACAGTCATATAAGGCTATATAAGTGCCAGGAGAAAATTAAAGAAATGCAATAAAAATTCAAAATGCATGCATTTCAATTTTTAAGGCTCGACTTCGAGTTTTGAAAATAATGTTATATGTAAAAAATTTAAATTAAGTAAAAATTCAATAATAAAAATATCGGAAAAGGTTAAAAAATATATTTAAATGACAATATTTTAAATATATTATGTGTAACTTATTAGGGGCAGTCTTGCTAACGATAATTTTCATAACATTTTTAATTTAACGATTATTCTTTATTAATCTGCATTTAATTCTTCTTTACAATATTTCCGTTTAAGTTTGTCTTCGTCATTATGCTCAATAAATAAATAAATAAATAAATTTAATTTAAATTAAAGATCAGTCAGACTCTTATGTTAATTCAAATTAAAATTTTTGATTTTTACATTGTAATTGTTTTATGAAGCAATCAGCATAAAGAAATTAAATACTCATTTTGTTAAACGAAATGCACAAAATGGAATTATGAATAGAGAAAAGAATACAAAAATAATAAATTGAAATGAAATTTTGTGAACCGCAGCTGATGCGAATGTCAACGCTTCCGGGCAGAAAGATGGCCATCGATTTCACGGGGTGTATGTGGAAACATATTATATATGTTGAATATATGAATGGTCATATCGAGGATTGTGTAGCCGTTCTATATAGGAACGATTACGGGGCCCACCCACGGGATTTGCTGTGAGTTATTGGTGCAACGTAAATTGTCAAAATGGAACGATCTCCGATCTCAAGTTGTGCCGAGATGTACGAGTTATTTTGATGGTCGCATTGCCTTGGATTTATTTTTAATGGCGCTTTCATGTGCCCCGGGGATTAACTCGTTCGGACCCACATCCATTTTTGAATTACGAGCGCTACGTAAATCTTCCTAGCAAAAATCTCAACGCGCAAATGTCATCTAAAGCTGAATTATGACGCTTTGATGCTCGAGTTCGTAGATCGGCCAGATTTACCATATAATATAGCAATTAAAAACCTCAAATCTGCTGCATGCTGAATTTCTAAATTTTTGGATCTGTTGTTTTTGATTTCTGATGAAAAATATTTTTGCTGATTATTATGAACTAAGAATCGAGCTGATTGCAAAACTCGCTTCATAAAAATTTATTCGTTCGATAAATCAATCAAATAAATTACAATTAACGAAAGCAATAAACTTGAAGAGCTTTTCGATTTTGAATGGCAACAAAAATACACAAAATAAAAATAAAACAAAAAACTCAAGTATAAATAAATAACTAAGAAGGCTGCGACGACAAAAAGTTAAAAATACAAATAACAGAAATATCTCTAAGCACATATATTGACAAATTTATAATTATAAATTAGAAATTAATAGCGCCACTTGGCACACCGAAAGTAGACGACAAAGATCAAGCAACAAGCCAAAAAAAATAAATAAAAATAATAAAAATATTCCACTAATTGATCATGAACAGTTCTCGGGCCGTTCTACCTCTTTTCACAAATCTGGTTTCGTTTTTGTCCAAGTTCATCTTAATCAAACTTTTAATAGCGACCAAAAAATCAGCAGCTAAACAATTCAGGTCGTAAAACATTTATTCAACATTATGACGAACACGATCCCAAAGATATCACAAAATTCGCTTCGAATTTCGGCAGTCGCATTCATTAACGCCACAAAAGATACGAACAAAAAGTATATATACAACACACAAATACAAAAGATACTAAGCCCGTATGGTCAAATGTGTTTCGGTTTAAATGGTAAGACATTAATTTAAATCGATGCCACATGAGAGTCACGCAATTCGCGTTGACAGTAAAAATTTTAAGATTCCTAAATGGGTGTCATTAAATAGTAATTAGTTAAGCATCGATTTTTAATGTGGGCCACATCGATATAACGGATATGAGTATGAGTGAAATTCAGAAAGTTATCAATTGATCACATAAAACATTTATGCGTACACTCGCAGAAAATGCGATTTCAATTCAATTTTGATAAACATAAAAGTCGCAAAACAATTTTTGATATTTAAATAAAATTTATTTAAGCATTAAATTTGAAGGTACTTTAAAAAACCTAATTGATATACCAATTATTTTCTATACCTTATTTGTTTTATAAATATTTAATCTCATATATTTTGTATACGATTAAATATACGTTCTCTTTTTGTACATTTACTTTTCTTCTTTTAATGAAAAAATGTTTTCTAAAATCGTTAAAATTTTTTTTTAATAACTGGGATAGTATTTAAAAAGTTTGACTCTCTCTTAAATCCCTCTTTTATCCCAAACTCGAAAAAAAAAATTGTTTCCTCGACTAACTGGCAGATGTTGTCCGTTTGTTATGTTTTTTATAATATATGCACAGTGTATGCAAAAAGTAAACTTATCGCTAAATGACAAGCAAACCAGATAGAAAAAATTATCTCGCCATATACCAATCACTAATTACGATATTAAGCCATGTGGTTGAGTTGGGACTGGGATAACAACAACCACAAAACAGAGCAGAAAACGTTCAAAAAATATTTATATATATATATGGTATATATACGTATATATTCGTAAACAGCGCACAATTTATAAATATGCAAAAACGGAAATTTATGAGCCATCTCTCGATGAATTTTTTTGCACAGCAAATCAGGCGAACAACAAAAACAACTGCAGCAGCAACAATAACAACAAATTAATGGTTGATAGTTTATAACTTGGGGCTGGGCTTTAATCGTGTTACAGCTTGTAAATGGACGCATCGATTGGCCGAGGACATTCAAATAGCAAAAATCATTTTGACCGCGAGCCGAGTCGTTAAATTATGAGAGGCACTGTTAAGCTCTGCGGGATCAATTCAGCACCAACGGTAAATAACGCACCGGCCATCAGCCATTGCCGCGCTGGGTCAGAGCCGCAAAGGGATTTAGGATATATTTTCGATTTTTATAGTTTGGCTTAAAACACAGTCGCCGAATTTTACGAGCCACGGACTTGATTACGAAGCGATGCGAAACAATCCAACAATACAATAAACAATTTTAATTTAATGCAAACGATTTCGATCTGCACGTTAAGCCGGTTCCATATTCCCCCATAACAGATACACAGATGCTGACACAACAAAATGAAAGATTTCAATAAAAGTGACAGGAAATACCAATTACACAGCTGCTGCCTATGCTAAACAGTCGCTAAGAAAAATATTAATAACAGTTTTATGTAAATAATTCCGACCCCCCTCTAAAATCAAAATAATTTTTTTATATATAAAAATTTAAAAAAAAAATTTATCAAAAATAATAATAACAACAAATGATAATAAGAAACCTAAAGTGGACAATTTTTTTAATACAGCTTTAAAAAAATCAAATTAATTTATCCAAAAAATAATTAAATAAAATAAATAATAACAATAAACCTAAAGCGGATAATTTTTTCAACACAGCTTTAATAAATTTAAAAAATCAAAATAATTTATAAAAAAAATAATAATAACTAAATCAAATAAATAATAAAAAGAAAGCCAAAGCGGGAAATTTTTTTAATAAAATAATAATAATAAAATAAATTAAATAGTAATAAGAAATCTAAGGCGGTTAATAATTTCAATACAGCTTAAATAAATAAAAAATATATATCTTGATGTGTTGTTTTTAAGAAAAAAATTTTAATAAAAATTGTTGTGTATTTTGAATATATGCTTATAAATCGTTTTTTGTATGTCAAAATATCTTTTAGAATAAAACTTGTTCATTGATTTTTGGTGCACTTTTTATAGAACTTGCGGCACATCCGCTTGGAAATGTTACTCAACGTAGGAGTTTGACTTGATGTGGCTGCCAACAAATCAAGCCTCGTTCCATCAGGCCTGATCTTGAGATTCACATCCTCAATGCCATTCGTCGTTGACATGTTGTCGCCTTCGTCTTGGGTACGATATTTTTTGTTTTTCTTTTGGTCTTTGTGATCGTTGCGCCTGCGCCTTCGTCTTCGTATGGATTTGCTTTGTTTGCTTCTGCCGGGGAGGGTTATTTATGTGCATCATTATAAAGTTGCCCATTTTATTGGTTCGCCCTCGAATAAATAAGGCCCAATAAAGTTGTTACTTTATATTGACACTTGCAGGCGGCAATCGCTCGTCACCTTCTTGCAGCTCCCTCTCTCTCTCTCTTTCTCTGCTCCCTTCTCCCTGTCTCTATCGCTGGAACAATGATGAGTCTGGCAGGCCGCTCAAGATCAGACAGATCCCAGCTCTGGTCGCATGTTATTTATGTGAAAGTCTTGAGAAAGTATTTCCCTTTATGACGCTGAATTCTGTACAAAGTCGTGTTTAATGCAGTCATAAAATCGTAAAATCTTTTCAATCTGTTCAACTTGTTACCCAATGCCATTGGCCATGGATATTAGTACTGAAACTCTGACGATCAACTGATGCTCATCTTTACGATCTTGTTTATTCGGTTCAAAGGTAACAATTCTTAACAATTTTATTAACAATAATAGAGCCAAATTTATTAGTTTGTTTACATTTACATTTTCAGTTCTGTTCTAAAACCAACATTTGACATCCACCATAAATTTTAATCAAATCAAATAAAAAATGTTCAAGTTTTATTAATGCTTGATTTGAGTTTTTTTTTGTATTGTCAGAAGTTCAATAAACTTGTTGAGTTTTAAAGTATATTATTATTATTTAAAAAAATCGAATAATAGTAACAACAAAAGGATAGTATTAATAATAATAACAATAACAGGATAAAAGAATATAAATTAAATTATATAAATAATCACGATAATAATAGTGAATATACAATTTTAAAATGAAAAATAACAATAATATATAATGAAAAATAATAAAAAATAAAAAAATAAAATAATATCTTCAATTTTAAAACTGATTGTTATCTGAGCATACCGTATTGATCATTTGGCACCACCCACTAAGTCAGCCAGAAGACACCACCCAACAGCACTAAAAACAATATCGATTCATCCATTCATACATCAGCGTCACATTGAGACAGTTTATTTGTTTAATTTCGAATCGGAATTTGTTTCCCTATAATGGAATATCATTCGCGGTTGGCACTTGTGGGTTCTGTTTTGTGAGCTGTTTGGCATCAATCAAGAGTGGAAAATATTGAAAGGCGCAGGCAACAAATGGTGGGCATTCATTTGTCAGGCTGACAATAATGCGTAGAAAATTAAAGAATTGGTTAAATGAATTATTGGCGCTTTTTTTTTTTGTTCGATGGGCCGACCATATAAATCAAAACGAAATGAAGAAATATCACCTGTTAAATATACCTGAGCCACGACACAAGTTGCTCAATCAATTTTCAGGCGAAAACTTAAGCTCAAGAAAATGAATTAATGGAAATTGGAAACGAAAACGAAACCGAACCGAAACCGAAACTGAAACCTCGAAACGTCGCATGATGGAGGAGCGTTCACTGGTGATCCATCTATCAATTATCATCTATCATAATGCAGTTTTAGGCCCGAATCGAGAATTAATCCGTCAAAACAGTTGCCGGCCGTGCGATTGCCAAATTCACAATCGATCAACTGTGGTGCGGGTCCAAAACTTGGTCACTTGTGAAGCTTTGCAGCTTTGTGGCCAAGAGTACGCCCTCTGGCGGATGGCGGCTGGCGGCTGGTCGCTGGTCAAGCAAATTAAGTGATTTACCGCTAAAGACCGTTGATGGATGTGCGCGGGCTTCCAGGCTGAAGCCTCCACCGGACTCACCAGACAATGCGGAATTGTTGTGCGTGTGTGTGTGTGTGTGTGAGTGTGTGTGCTTAAAGCTTATCAATTACAAAAGGCGGCGAGCGGGAAATTAGCCAGTCAAGCCAGTCAAAACGGCGGCACTGATCAAAGGCTGCCGCCAGCTTTGAGACAGGCCGACGCTGGCGCCCCCTCAATAAAACAAAAAAAACCAAAAAAAAAAAAAACAAATTGAAGAGCCCAACTGCACCCGCTAACCACCCACCCAGTTGGCAGTTGGTTAACATTAGTTCCGTTACATTTGCCGCATAATCCGAGCGAGTTTTGCGCAACACGATGCTCACATTTCTCGACAATGCTTTTGCATCTGGCCTTTTTCGCTTCAAACCAAAAAACCGCAGCAACAGCAATGGCAACTGTTGACGTCATAATTATGTTGTTTTTGTTGTTGCGCGGCGCGCACTACTTCATATATATCTTTTTTATCGCCTTCCGATAATTGGCGGCGCTACGCGTTGATTCAAAATAAACAATGACCCACAACCCGAAACTGAACCCGAACCAACCCACCAACCCACCGACCCACCGACTAACAGTTGTTCTTTGTTGTTATTGTTGTTGTTGTTGTTGCCTGTTGTTGACTGCGGCTGTTGGCGACTCACGTCGCTGTCAAAAATTAACAACCACAAAATCTGAGTTATTATTGGTGCAAAGTATTTGCACAACGTGTAGCAACAAAAACAACAACGAATTGTTAAATAAATTAAAATGTTATCGTGTTAAAATAAAATATAAATAAACAGGCAAAATGTAAAAATATTGTTATATATATTATATTCATTATTTACATATAAACCATGTACTTAGATCCTTAATAGTAAGTAAATTTGTATTAAAAACTCATAAAAATCTACTAACATATTAGTTTCAAGTTTACAACTTTCGAACTTGATTTATATATTTTTTCCCATATTTATTTAGATATAGATACATTTATTGTGGAATATTTGAAATACATTTTTTACTCAGTTAAGGTTAACTCCTCAAGCACCTGATCCACTTACCTTCTCTTTTTGGTATCAACTAGCTGCTTGCGCACTCTCATCTCGATGGGTGTTCCCCATTCTCAGTGCCGTTAATTGGCCCAAAAATTATATATATGTATCTTCACATATATACACACATTGTTATTGTTTTTCTTTTAGTATTCCTGTGTTTTTATTTATTTTCGAGCGTTGCGAAAAAAAATAAACATAGAGATTTGGTTGTTAGTTAGTTGGAGGTTGCTTTAGTTGCGTTTTTATGCACTTTTAATGGAAAAGGGGGCTGAAAAGTAATACAAAAGGGGGCCATAAATACCAAAAGCATTGTTCATAAATCTTTCAGTCGATTTGCTTGCCGGCAATCGAATTGGATGCTTAAGCGTTTTATTCGTCCAATATTTGTTTTCATTTAAGAAGAGCACTTGAGAGAGTGAGAGAGAGAGTGCGTGGGGGAGTATCTTGCAGATACAAGATATTCACTGGCAGCTGAAAGATTCTATAGCTGAGCGAAAGTTGTTGTGTATTTTTTATTTTCATTGACCTCCCCCTCTTCGTGCCCCCTGCCACTAACTGTATCCACAAATCAAAACATCTGTCAGTCAGCGCTCGCGTCCTGACAACAACGCTGAGATACAAATTATCTAAATTGTATCTGCACAGCGCAAATGCATCTTGTGGATTTGTTTGTTTGTATTCTACGTTGTTTGCTACGCTGTGGTCGCTTTTCCCCTACCCAAGTGCCCGTCTGCTTGTCATGTCCCCGTCCCCCATTCGCCCCTCGCCCGTCTCTCTGCCCCGACATTTGATTGGCCCGTGCTGAGTGCTCCCGATCCCGTACACATCGCCGCTCTTAAGCGAGGGCGTGCACCGTGCTGCACCGTGATTTCAATTTAAACATTCAACTGACAGATTTATCAGGTATTAGACGATATATGCGTCAACGATGAGCCCAAAACAACAGCCTGGCCCTGGCTCCCAAAACAATTCGATGAATGAGCAATGCCAAAGTTCAATAAAATTATAATTAATGCTTAAAGATTAATTTTCAATCGTTTGGCAATGAAATCAAATTTCACTTTCTAAGCAGAGTATAAAAATAAAGTCTCTTTTAACGCTGAATCTGCTCTATGAATCTGAAAGATATATTATTTATTAAACCGATTATTTTCTGCTCTATGAATTTTAAAGATATATATTGTTGCTCAAGCTGAGTTGGCTAATTCCTGAAAATTCTTGGCTGTAGTTTGTAAAATCTGTTGTTTTAAGTTGAACTAATTGCGAATGAAACTGAAACCGATACTCAAGCACGAGGCCGCGAGCGGGCTAAGCGACCCCCTTTGAGTGCTATTCATATCTTAATCTGTGCGCCAGTGGCTCAGTCATCCATCAATCAAAAGCTGGCGGATGTCCAAATGACTAACTGCCTGCCCGGCTGGTTGACTGACTGTGTGACTGGCCAACTGACTGACTTTTGGGCTGAATGGTGAATGTTGCGTGCTCGCTGAATGACGCAGCGAACACTTGCGGTTGGCCCCTCACCCGCCGCCCACCTGCCCCACCTTTAGTGGTTAATCAGTTGTAGATGAACAACAACGCAAAACTACGCACGGCTACAGGTCTGACTTTTGGCCAACGTCAACTGACGATCGATCGATCAATCAGCTAACCAGCCATCCATCCATCAGAATATACCAAAAACACAGCCACAGTGATATGAAGAGTAGGTTGTTGTTTGATTGATAGCTGAATGTAGGCTAACAAAAATATATGAAATTAAATATGTTAAAACATTGCAATGAAATTTTCTCGACTATGCAATACTCTATTGAAATTATTATTATAAATCTGAAAACTATGACAACACACAGTACACAAGACTAAACAGATTTAATTTCAATTTTTGGCTGGGCCAAAACTTTAAATTTGAATTTTTAAAAACCATGATGCACTATTATTCTTTAAGAAGAGTGTATAATAATAATAATATAAGGCTTGAAGTCAATTTTACTTTACCGCATTATTGTCGATTTTGTTTTGCAGCGCTTTACTTGGCCCTGATAATGATAATTATAATTCATCCAACCGCTGATAAGTGATTAAAAACTGTGTTTTTAATCGCAAATGAGTTAAGTCATATGAATAAACTCGATAACAGCCAAGCATTTGGTTGACTATAAATTAAATTACATCAGTATTTAATAAGGTACTTTTTTATATTTTCCTTTAATTAATAAGCTTAAAGTATTGAATAATTGTTATTGCATACTTTTTAGGTTTAGAATAACTAATTCATCGTGCAAAAATAGCGAAATTAAGCTAAATTATTGTTATGGTTAAAAGTCGCGTTCATCTATTTGTTTGTTTAGACGAAAACTTCGAACGTACGTATAAATATCAGAACGTAAAATTTAATGATTCGAATAAGTGAACGATACGAAGAGCTAAAGTCTGGCCAGAAGCGAGCGTGAGGCGTTAGGAAATTTCACATGTTGCACACATAAAATAAAATTTTATTTTATTCATTTCTCATTTTCATGAAATACAAAATACATGCAACAATTTATAAAAAACGAAACAAGAAAAAAACAACGTACAAAAAATACTTTGCGGGCGCACCAACAAAAGAAAAGCTGACGAGATGAATAAATGAGAGAATGTTTCTGCAGCAGCAAACATAACTTTAAATTTGTATTACTACCAAGAGCCCAATGAGGCCCACACACACACACACACAAGCACATATCGCCAAGGCATTGTTAAGATGAAACGAAAGAAATGAAAAAGAGAGAAAACCTGAATTCCATTTGGCCAACTCCCAGGCCAACATCCTCCATCTCTCCCGCCCACACCTCAACATTTTGCCATGCAGTTTAGACTCTAAATGAAATGCCCAAGTGTGCACGGAATTTTGATTTTCGCCGCCAATCTACAGTTACCCAACCCCAGCCCACCACACGCTGAAATGGGGCTGGCATCTCGCTCTCCTGTTCCGATTCCGTTCGTCATGTCGTTCGCTTGCAAATCAATTTTATGTCAGTCATTTTGCCGCTAAGTGGGAAATTTTTGAAATTTCATCAAAAATCCGTTGCGTACCCTCCGAGAAAGCCCCAACCCAAGCCGAACACAACTTGGAACATATGCTGCTCAAGGGAATTGGCTGCACCAAGGTACTATTTTCGTTCTTTGTGCTTTTTGCAGGGACTCGCTTAAGGGGGGTGCGGGGGCGCGGGAAGTTACGTTTCGCATCTAAGCGAAACACATTTGAATGTAAATTTCAGACGCGTTGCATGTCCATGAATTCTCAGCCAATGCCGCGTCCTGTGCAGGGGTTGCGGGGGTGGGCACAAAAAAAATAAGGTGGAAAAGGGGAGGCTGATACAGAACATTACTTGCCCTTTGCTGTTGTGAGTGTGTGTGTTGTGTGTGCCCGCGTTCTTTGCACTTTTTCCCTTGGCTTCTTGTGTGGCACGGAAAAAACAAATATTGTATTAAAATGCTGGAAAGCAGCTAAAACGCATAATAGTAAAATTTTATGTTATCACCAGTGTGAGGAAAACACGTCAGGCAGTTAGTCAAATAACACAGCCAAATGGCCAAAACGAAAGAAAAACGCAGACACACACACATTACACAAAGCACACAGAGCGCCAATGAAAATTTAGATGACGATGAACGAGAAAATGCGAACAGAGATCCACAGATACAAATGAAAACACATATGTTCAAGCTATACACATATGTACACATATGAAATATATATATATATATATATATATATATATATATATATATATTATATATATATATATATATATATATATATA
>SCDY01000789.1:0-45549 GCA_004143825.1 Drosophila micromelanica | reverse complement strand
ACTCCCCCCTTATGAATATTCAAAAAAAAATTTTTTCCAAAATTTAAAATTTTGAATTTTTGTTTTTAATCGATTGTAATTGTCATAATTAGTATAAAAAACAACATTAAAAGTGATTTTGAGGGGGTAAAATTTTTCGTCAAAAATCATGCCAAAATTGCCAAAAAATTTGACTTGTAAAATTCTCAGATCGGTGGCTCTCATATTTCAAACTCGCACAACTTCGTCAAAAATTAACCGATTTTCATGTTTGTTGTCATTTTGGTCATTATTTTGCCTCTACTTTGAATCTACATTTATTTATAGAATTATAAAATTTATGCATTTTAAAAAAATTTTTTTTTTAATTTTTTTGGTCAAACAATCTGTACTTCCCCCTTGTAAATTGAAAAACAATTTTTTTTTTTAAATTTAAAATTTCCAATTTTGTTTTTTAATCGATTGTAATTAACATAATTCGTATAAAAAAACAACATTAAAAGTGATTTTGAGGGGGTAAATTTTTTCGTAAAAAATCATTCCAGAATTGACTTAAATTTTGGACATGTTAAAGTCACGGATCCACTTCTCCCATATTTCAAACTCTCACAACTTTGCCAAAAATCAACAGATTTTCACGTTTGATGACATTTTAGTCATAATTTGTGCTCTAGATTAATTCTGCATTTAAAATATGTGCATTTTCAAAAATAAATTTTTTTTCCTACCTTGACTGTCCGCTTAATTGAGCTTTTACTTTATTTTGTATTTGTATTTTATTTGTAACTCACCTTGATAGTCTTGATGAGATTCCTGTTGAAGGTCTCAAACATTTTGGCGCCCTCGCAGCTGCTGGTCTTGTTGCTCCACAGACTCTGCACGCTGCCTGAGTTATTTGACTTCAGCTGGGAGTTGGAAGCGGGAGCAGCAGCAGCAGCAGCAGCAGCAGCAGCAGCAGATGCCGCTGCAGTGGAAGCAGCGGCAACAACAACTGGCGTTGGCTTTGCGGGCTGCGGCTCACAGATGTCCTCCGGCTTGACGACCAGCACGGAAGCTGGCTGCTCTGCCTCCAGCAGATTGGGCTGTGAGATGCCCGCCAGCAGCGGCTTGCTGACCTCATCCTCCAGCTCCTCCGCACCAGCGGCAGCTGTTGCCTCGTATTTGTTGAGCAGCTGGAGCGCTGTGCCGCCGCCGTCGAGGAAACGACGCTGATACGAGGCGGCGCCCTGACGCAGCTGGCCGAGATTGCTCGTCTCCAGCAGATACTTCTCGGCTGCATAGGTGCCCAGATGCGTGGTCGGATACATCAGCGTGGAGGCGGTCATCGAGGTGCGCTCGCAGAGCCGATGATGCCCCAGTATCGGATTCACCATCAGATCATCCTTCTTGGGCGGCGGCGTAAACAGCTTGTCCATCTCATTCAGATCCGAGACGGAGCTCTTCGTCTCGGAGATGACCGAGTCGCTCGACTTGACCAGCTTCATCAGATAGGGACTGTTGGTGCGCGAGGGCGAGTTCAGATTGCTGTGGCACCGCAAACACAGCTGCGTCAGCGGCTCGTTCAGCGTCGCGCCGGCGGCGGCAGCGGCGGCCAGCGCATGCGGCGTCTGTGTGGCCACCGTATAGGAACGTGAGATGTCCGCCAGCACGGTCAGATCCTGTTTGTTGCACTGGCAAGTATCGCAGTGCTTCACATCGTTCGCCTTCAGCTCATCCTCCAGGAATTTGGCCATAACCGTGGGCGAAATCATATCCGGATCGGAGCTGTTGTTGTTGTTGTTGCTTAGCTTCGCCTGTCCGTTGAGCGTTTGGCTGGAGCTGAACTTGTTGTTGTTGTGCTTGCTGTTGACATTGTTGTTGTTGTTATTGTTGTTATTATTGATCGCGTCCTTTGTGCTGTTGTTGTTGTTGTTATTCGCTGGTGCTTGTTGTTGCTGTGCATTGGCTGAGTTGCCATTATTAGCGTCTGTTTTTTAGATCGAGGGGAAAGGTCAAATTATTTGACATTCTTTGTTAAATATGTTATGATATTTGAGCAATATTTGGACTTGCTGAATAGTTTCCTAGTCTGTTTATCAATTACATTTTATTAATTTTTAAAATTTGTTAATCTGAATTTGTTTATTTTTAATTTTTAAAACTCTTTGTGTTTCTGTCTCTATTCCTTATTCAATTCCTACATTTACTCCCTATGCTTATTGCTTACTTTATTCCGAGTCCTATTTCTACAAATTTTTCACTTTTCTCTATTTATATGTCTCTATCTTTATATTTAAGGTTTTTCATTTGTTGTCAATTTTCCTATTCATGTTTTTGTATGCCTTAACTTATAACTTTTCGTATCCTCGTTTTCTCGTATAATCATTTTCTCCGTTTCTATTTCTATGCTTTGTTTTTCATCCTTATATGTATCCCTATATCTATACATATCCCTAACAATACTTGTTTCTATTTAAACTTCTAACTCTATTCCAATATTTATTTAATTATTTCTATATCCGTGTTCCTATCTCTATTCTAATATATATACATATGTATATAGATACAACCAATATCGTTTTTTTTTTACCCTACCATCCCTATCGCGTGTACAAATTATTTATACTATGTTGTTTATTGTATAACAATAGCTAAACATTGTGTTGTAATGTTTAGCTACCTATTCCAACCCCAAATGCGCAACAAATATTTGGAAAT
The DNA here is from genome assembly GCA_004143825.1 of Drosophila micromelanica. Classification (NCBI taxonomy): domain Eukaryota; kingdom Metazoa; phylum Arthropoda; class Insecta; order Diptera; family Drosophilidae; genus Drosophila; species Drosophila micromelanica. The sequence continues at coordinate 42,873 of SCDY01000789.1, read as the reverse complement.
TCAAATCAATGTTTGTAATATTTGATGGACATATGTTGCCAAAATCATGTAGCCATTAAATAACAAATAAAATGAGATATAAATATTTTAAAACAATATTCATAAACACGCAACCAACACAAAACAAATACAATAGAAATTATATAAATTATTCACTGTACATTTGAGCTGTAATTAAAACCATGTCAGAAAATTTGAATAAAATGAAAAACAATTAAGGCGAGCAATTTCCACAAAAGGCTCTCAGAGTATGCACAACAAAAATATGAAAATAAAAACCGAATAGAATTTATAAAATATATGTAACAATGTGTGTTTGATTTTGATCAAAATAGTCTAAAATGTGAGCTAAGAAATAAATGTTGATAATTAAAATGCAATCAAAATAAAATCAAGAGTAATAGAAATAATAAAATTAACATGGTCTACTAACACTTACCGAGTCCCCGCATCGAATACACCATGGCGGTGGGCGGAAAGGGGCATGGCGCTGGTGGTGGCGAGTCCGAGACCGGAAGCACTTTATAGGAAGCTGTTGTGGCCACGCCCACACCACTATTACTGCACTCCGAATCCGAATGCGAATTGGTCTCCAAACGCATATACGCCGACACCTTGGACTGAATGTCAATGGGAAGCTATGAAAAAAACACACAGGTACACAGAAAGAAAATATTCACAGATATTAGGAAATATGTAGAAAGTTTGGACAACTTTGGGAGGAGCTCACCGATGACACCTTCTGGGGCACAAAGCTGTCCGGTTTGCATTGCAGCAATTGTATGGCAAGGCTAATGTCAGCCTTGTATCGTTCCTGCAAGCGAAAGAGAGAGAGAGAGAGAGAGAGAGACAGGTAGTGCATGAGTGAGTGCAACAGAACAGCAGACAATAAACTAAGATAAGAGCGTAACGGAAGTTGCGGTCTCATGTGTGTGCGTGTGTGTGTGTGTGTGTGTTCCCCTTTTGACACTTTGTATGCAAATGTCAAATATGTTTGCCTTAGTTCTCTTCATTTTTTTTTTTTTCTAATGCGCCTATTCAGACACCCTGCTCATCTGCCTGTTCCCATATCCCGTCCTTAGTCCTGGCCATTTTCCGCTTCTAACCATTTCTCAGCTTCTTTACACATTGTTAAACAAACTTTTTGCTGTTGCTTTTGTGTATTTGGTGTCAGCGACAGCCTCAAAAAGTTCCATTCCATTCACCCAGTCCCCACTCCGTCAATTTTCCCTCCCTGTATCGCCCCAAAATTGTTTTTGTAGCGCGGTGCTCAGGCAAAAGTTTAGATGGTTCTTAAATTTTGCAAATGCGCTGCACTCGAACTTGTTAAACAACGGCGAGTGCAGCCAAACAACAACCACAATCAGCAGGCAAATGGCATTGACGCCAGTGTTGAGCAACGATATACCACGCAATTTGACTGCAGTTTAATAACACTTTAAAATCTAAAAATTTTGAAACATCATTTTATTTATTGCAGCTATTCTTTCTATTACTATAATATATTTTTGCTCTATAAAATCTTTCCAACTTTAAGCATTACTCAACACTAAGGCACCCCGTATTTATAGCACACTAATTACAGGGTATTCGTGTAACAACAATCAGTGATTCTACTGCATTGCTAACCTACATAACATTCGTACATGCAACAACAAGCGTGGAGACAAAAAGCGTTGGAGCATTTCGCACCGCGTTTACCAACACTTACACGCCACGTCACACAGCTATTTCGTGTTTCTTTTCTTTTTTTGCTTTTGTTTTTCTTTACATTTTTTGTTTTAGTTTTTTTTCCATTTTTCTTGTGTTTGGTTTCGCTTCGGTTTTCCCGTGTATTTTCACGCAGCGCAAAGCTGAAAAATGCCGCCACTTGCATTTTATGCGCCTCATTTTTACTTAATTTTTCTGCTCCTGTTTTGTTCTTCATTTTTTCTTTTTCTCTGACATTTTTACTATTTATTTTTTGTGCCTGCAGCGATTTTTGTAAGAGCACAAAAAAATTTTATAAAAAAAAGGGCATGCAATGGAAACGAAATAAACTGCAAACGGAAAAATGCTCGGTGCAGTAATAGTAATATATATATATAAACCTTGTATATACATATATATATATATATATATATATATATTCATTTATATCAATTTAGAGGACATGGCAAGTGGCCTTAAGTATAGCGTGCGCGTAAAACGGTCAGTCAAATTAGCTGCTATAATTGAAAGCTGATTGACAGCACACGATAAAGCAGGCATTTAATACATTTTGGGTAGATTGAAATTGAGAGACTTTTAACATTATAATAAAACTTTATCGATTCATCAATTTGTAATTTGTTTTTATTATTTTTTAAGGTAATTGAATCAATTGCTTTAAATAAATAGGGAGAGGTCTTTCAAAAGGAATAATGAAATTGCACTTCAATTGCATCGGCGGAAGTAATTACTTTGAGCTTAAGGCATCCACTTAAAATAAATTTAAGTATATCCATTGTATAAAAACTTTAGTTATTATTGGACTTAATTTTTTTTTTTTTCAGCCGTTTAACACTAACAAACTTTGTTTTAACACCAATAGCGTATTTATTTACTTAGCTGTTATTAAAATGTGGCTAGCGAACTGTTAAACATTACAGCGCGCTGTTAAAAAAATTGCAGTATTTTGTTGATAACAAATGCTGTAAATACGCATATATTAATTCTTGAAAAAAAAAATATTTTAAATGTTAACGCGCCTTGTAAATATAGTCATTAATTTTTGAGATACTTTAGGTAAGAGCCGCTGTTATTCTTAAAAGTACTTAATAACTAATTGCTAATGTCTATAATTTAATTTTTATTTCTTTAATTAAGAGGCCGCTTTTACGTTGAAGTACACATACATATGTAAAGATTTAAAAAATCTTAAATTATTTTCTTAGTATTAACTACTTTACTATCATTTTTGAAAATGTTACCAAAAAATGTTATGCAAAGCCACTTTCATTAAAAGCACGAATATCTCCCGAATTAAAAATTAATTTCACGTTAACAGATTCTCGAACAGTTGTTAATTTAAGTTCATTGAGCACAAAAAGCATTTACTTTACTTAAAAAGCACCTTGCAAAAAAATACTAATAAAATGTGACGTAAAGTATGGCATGGTAAAAGCCTGCCATTACTTGAAAATTAACAGTTTCACTTTGAGTTTGACCCCGATGCAGCTATTAAACGTACACCTGACAGCATATACTACACATGCTTGCACCCCGGGCGCAGTGTGTGCACAAATCTTGGGGCTAGCCTTCAATTGGGGCGATGCAGTCGGAGAATTTACAGCTCTGGTGCATCGAATCGAGCGGCGGCCATCAATCCACATTCAGGCTCAATAACATGGAACACGGAATGACGTCGCCGCTTGGCGCATGATGCAAATAAATTTTTCAACTTTACGTCCTTTAATAAAGTGGCTGTCGGCGCTAACCAGGCAAAAATTCTACTGGTGCGCTAAATTTAAAACGTGCTGTGGACTGAGATCGAATCGGTTCGGTTTTAATTAAACCAGGCACTGTGGCGCAGTGGTGGGCGTAACCCGCCCGCATGTGTGTGCATATTGTAGTTTGTGTGTGTGTGGTCATGTGTGTGTGTGTTTGGACATGGCCAAGTAATAAGGATAATTGAATCATTAGCGCGTGTAGCGCATTGTATGCATTTAATTTGAATAACAAAATCCCCTGCAGCTGCTGATAATTGTACAATGTTTGCCATTTAAAAGACTTTCCTAATCAAACATCAATAGCGGATTAATTGCACTGCCAGAAATTAGGCAGCAGCAATCGAAATTGGCATGTGAACCGAAATGCATTTTGCAGATGCAGGCGCACAAAGCAGCGGGTGCAGGCGGCTTTAGGGGCTTGGCATTCGTAGGCCGCAAGTTTGATTGCCTTTTCTGCTGCTGTTGGCAACCATTTTCATTTCTCTCTCTCTTTCTCTCGACTTCACTCTTCATTTTTTTCTTTTTCCAGTTCAACACGATTGCTGTGCAATTTCACGCTTGTTTGCGGACCGACGACCAACTGACCGCAAGCAAAACAGCGAACCACAGCAAGGTATGTATGCGGTATAAAGGGGGTGAAGGGGGTAAAGGGGGTTGGGGGTTGTGCAGTGGTTGCTATCTGGTTTGGGGGGTACGTTCTATGTGCTGTCGCAATTGAAGTTTGCTAATAGAAATGTTGACATGCCAAGCCAAAGTTCATACAGCGTGTGAATATTGCGAAAACTTTTTTTAAATACAATTGGATTAAGCAAAAAACAAAATACTTATTACTTAGATAAATTTAAAAAATGTTTGATAGAGTAAATTAAGCATAGTTCTCAATTTTTTAAATTTTACATTTCACTTTTTTTTTTAAATTTCACATCACTTTGTTAAAACTAAACCGATTTTCATGTTTGATCCCATATTGCCCATGACTTGTCCTTTATATACTATAAATAACTTTTGCACAGTCGGTTACACACTACTGCAATGTTCTAACTTGTTTTATTTGTAAATTGCTTTAATTTGTCTGTTGCTTTGTAAACTTTAGATAGCTCTAAAAGCTTTTAAAAAATAATTCATTCAAATAAAGTTTTTTTTAGTTTGTAACAAATTTAAATGTTTTTATAAGGAATTATAAGAGTTGAAGGAGCTTCTAAAGTTTGTAATTAAAAAAAATTTATAAATATATATATTTTTTTTAAAACTTTGCTTATTCGCAGTTAATACTTATTCATAATATGTCAACGCATAAACCAAGTGTTAAACTTTAATTGGGCACATTTTAAACTCGCGTGGCAGTTGAATTTCTATTAATTTTGACATGGCCTACATATTTCTATATGCTATATACACGCCCAACTGGGCACATTTCATGTGCGCTTTTTCTCACAGATTTAGCTACCAGCACCACGACGGGCTTACATTACGTATGCGTAATATTCTGCGCTAATTAACGTTTTTTTTATGTCCATTTACGTGGGTAAAGTCCTTTAAAAGCCACTCAGCCGCAAAATCAAAACCACAAATGCCAACTAAATCATGAGAAAATTAATTTTGCAACGACAACAAAAGCAACAACAACAACAAAAACAACAGAATTGCATAGTAAATTAAGTTATAGTTGAAAGCAAGCAATGGATGCAGCTACGCTTGGGGCGCAGGTAGTTCTAGATGGGGGAGTGGGGATGAAGTTGAGAGGGGTTGAGGGGTGATCTGAATCTAATTAGTAGCTCAAAAGCTTTGCAAACGCAGCAGCCGCCCGGGCAACTTAGTAAATTGAATCTGCATGTCATTTATATGCCTGGACATTAAGTGTGCCGCCAGGACGCAGCTCCTCCGGGCACTTGCCACTGCTTAGCGGTGCAACTTGTGGGGGGAGCTGCTTGCATTATTGTTAAACTGCTGCATTTGATTTGCTGATTTATGCGGTTAATCTACAGTCCACGGAGAGATAGCTAGACAGAGACAAAGAGAGTAATAGAGAGAGAGAGAGAAAGAGAGAGAGGGAGCCAGCAGCATAATTTGTATTCAAAGGCACTTATGTGCCACACATCAAATTTGTTGCATGTGCTGGTCAAATTGCCAACTGACAACTAAAACAATAACAAAAACAAGTGGTTTTTTAAGAGTGACTGACTTGAAGATACCCTATAACTATAGCATTTTTTAAAATAAATATTTTTGATATTTGGCTTATTCAGTTATATTTAAGTCTAAGATATTAGTGCATATCACTAAATCTCTAAATCAATATTTATCAATTTTGGTGTAATTAAATATAGTATCAATATTACATAATGACAACCAACCTTTAAAATTCCTCGTCGATAATATATCCTATTCGTCTGTCTTCTACAGCTTTAATTTAATTTCCCATAAGGCCGATTTATTTATAAAAAATTATCGATTTATGAAAAATCCAAAAAAAGATTATCGAAAAAGTCGCCACTTCTTTCGATTTTGTAACATCAATATTTTATAGTCTCAATTATGTTGCTTCTGTAGCATGACTCTAAATACCCTTTGCCCATATCGAATAGCTATAGGGTACATCAAGAAGAAGCATAACAACAGGGATAACAAGGACAACAATGAGCGGGAAGGCCAGCAAGGCAATACACTAAGCGGTGCTCAGATCTGGCCAAAATTAGCATAAGCATAAACATTGACGAGTGCTCAGGGTTTGGCCAAGTCTATTTTGGCAGTGCATGTGTGTGTGTGTCTGTGTGTGTGTATGTGTCGGGCCAACTCAAACATTTGCCACTGCATTAAATACACCAAATTGCGCATATATTTGTGGGAATAACACACAGACTAACCCAAACGGGAACTACATGCAGAGGGTGGAATACGTTATCCGATCGACGCAGACTAATATTTAGCTTGAAATATACATACGTTTGTGTATTTGAACCGTGTTCGGACAGGCTTGACAAAAGTCATATTGACTGCAGCTTCCGAAAGGTCCTTGTTGTGTATTCATGCAGGACTCTAACCCACAAACACATAAATATGTGCGGGGTGCGGTGTTTTTGGGCGAGGGGGGACATTGTCTAATACCAAACGCAAATAAAAATGGCCGAACGACAGATGTGAATGGGTTTTGAACTGAGAACGGGCCTAATGTGCACTTGTGCGTAGAAAATTTCGAATTTACATTTTTATTTTCTCGCAACAAATATGCGACACATGGCAATTGAGGCTATAAGTCAGGACTAAAGAAAATCAGGAAAATAAACTAGCAAATACTCTGCCTAAAATTTAAAAATATTTATTTTTTATAATTTATTGAATATTTTTAAAAAACTATCAATAAAAATATTTATTTTTTAAAATTTATTGAATATTTTTAAAAAACTATCAATTTTTAAAAAACTATCAATTTTTAAAAATATTCAGTAAATTATAAAAAATAAATATTTTTAAATTTTAGGCAAAAAATTTTAAAATTTTTTACATAGCATAAAAAATATTTAATTAAATGCAGCTTGCTTGCTAAAACTAACTATATTTTGACTATTAAAAAAATTTGTTGTTTTTATTCTAATAAAAAAGTTTAAGCTGACTATATGCATACATTATTTTGCTTTTTTTATTTCTGCCTATAAACAACATAATTTGAATGTGTACATTTTTTGTACTTATTTGTTTACTTTTGTTTTAAATAAATCAAATCTCTAATTAAAATTTGTTACTGTTTCAACTTGATTACAATTTTTCTCTATTCCTAATTGTTAGCGGTTTTTTTTCGCAATGAAGCAATTTGAAAAATTCTTAACATGTGTCGTGTCGCAAATATTTTTATAATTTCGAGAAACCGAAATGTGTGTATGAATGTGTGTTTGTGTATGTGTGTGTGTGTGCGTGTGTGTGGGCTAAGCAATGCAGGGCAGAACGAAACTAAAGCCAAATCATTGAAACTTCTAAGGCACATCATTTATTCATCACGCACATTCAGAATGAAAGCCGGGCAATGCTCATATATTATATCCCAATCCCGCTCACATCCCGCACAAATGCCCATTGACATTGTTGGTGTGTATATGTGTGTGTGTTGTGTGTATGGGAGTCGGTCAATCATGAAAATGCCCATAAATATACTTGTATATGTGTTGTTGTTGTCGGGCTTATGGGCACTGTTTTCAGTTCGATACCAAAGTTCAGGGCATACGAAAGTGCCAGGCTCAGACTAACGGTCTAAAATGCGGGGGGTTTTTTCATATTTTTTCGTTTTTTTTATCATTTTTTGTTCACAAGCAAAGTCACCCCAATCAGCGTGTGTGTGTGTGTATATCTGTCTCAGATTTATTTATGTTTATTTTTTAAGGTTTTGTCGCAGAATGTCAAACTGTAAAGTCCCAACATAATGCATTTGTGTTCCCCACTTTCCCACTTTGCATTCGCTTAATTATTTAAATAGTCTTTGCAAATTGTTTTTTCAAGGTCCCAGACAATCGATTACTGAATGCGAAACAAGTGTAACCACAAGAGAGAATAGTTTACTTTGCGGTGATGATTTTATACCCTTGCTAATGCATATGGGCAAATTGTTTCCCTTTGACTGCTGTTTTGTTAAAATGTTGCTCATAATTTAGGAACAATCGCTGCAGCTGCTTAATATTATTTAAAAAATAAAACAGTTGTTAATAAAACATATAGTTTTAAATCAATCTTTAAAGCATTCTTCAACATATTTACAACCTGTAGCCAAAATAAAAATGCATGCCAAATTTCATTGACGTAGATTTAAAGTTTAGATATTAGTCAGCATAGAATAAAGTATATATGCATTTCATAAAATCCTTTAAGGACAAATACAAACGAGTCCTATCAGTCGAGAGACTAAAATTGACATCTGTCCGCTTTTTCATTTGCTAGCTTTGATCGTGCCTTAGTTCTGAATTTGTAAAAATAAATATTTTTTAAAGAATCTCTCTAAAGTTCGATACATAAATACTCTCTGGAAAAGTAAAAGGAAAGCATTACAGCAGCACAAATTGTTTCCTTTATTTGTTTGCCTGCACGCGTTCGCCTTGTTTGCAAAGTGTAAATAGAAAATAAATGGGGCCAGCCATCTAAATTTTATCGCGAAAAAACGAAAGCAAAAAATACAAAAAAAAAAAAAAAGAAGGAAATTCAGTTCCAGTTTCTTCACCTGTCAGCTTCGCTGCCTTTTTGCCATTGCCATTTTCTTGGCCCCAAAGCAGATGTAATTATTTTTAATGAGCACCTGCAGAAATTACACATCAAACATGTTGGGGGAGGTGGCAACGAAATTGGGTGTGAACTGGGGAGTCGTGGCCAACTTGTTTATGGCTCGAATAATACGTGTGTATGTGGGTCGAGGTGGCATCTGAAACGGGCAGCTAACGTTTTTCTTAAAGTCAAGCAAATTACAAATTTTAATGTTGACCAACAAAATAAGAGAACAAAAAATGTAAATGACTCAAATGACTTGTTAAAGGACCTTTAGAGCAAATAAAAATAAAAATAAACCAACTAAAACTTAAACAATATAAAAGCAAAGAGAGCAGTGTATGTGTGAGTTTGTTCAGTGTATGCGTGCGCACTAATTTAAGTCTTGTGTTTTAATTAAAAAGGGACGATATATTTGCATGAAAGCGCAGCTGACAGCAGGTCATAAGGCAGCACAGGACGACATCAGCAGCAGCCCCAGGAGCACAGCAGAGAGCAATCAGGCGAACACATTAAATACACACACATGTGTGTGTGTGTGTGTGTGTGTGTAGGGAAAATCACAAAAAATTAAATCGGACGGATCGATAAAAAAATAAAGCAGATTTTCATAAAAATGCGTTTCAATCAAATAGGACGCTGGCAGGACAGCGCAGTACAAAATGGAACAGGGGGGCAAAGGGGGGCAAGTTGCGTAAGCGAAACGTGCGACAGCACAGAACGCAATGACTGTGACAATGATGCCTCAATGCCGCATGCCTCATGCTTGATGCCTGGCGATGAATCATGCAGCTGGTTGGCGCCAAATGCCAAAACAATGCAAGCCAGCGAACCAGCAACAACGAATTTATGATTTACAACAACAAACAAACCAAAATTAAAGGCCAAAGGGGGGTGTGGCGGGGATCAGAGATCGGAATAAATATGTTGGCATGTAACGAAAATCAAGCGATTACTTCGCAGTAATTACGCACTGATGGCGAATATGCGGCGTATACGCAACGTAACAAGTGAAACGGCAACGAAACATGCCAGGCACGCTGCCTCCTTCAAGGGGAAGGGGGCGTGGCAAGTGGCTTTTGGAGGGTGGGGTGATATTTTAGTCAAGGGGCAGAAAATAAATTTATTTGCGTGTCAGACTAAAATGCGAAGCATGAAAACAATAAAACGACAAATGAGAACGAGAGAAGGGAAAACAACCAAAGCAAAGGAGCATAAAGCATATGTGTGCCTGTATGTGTGTGTGTGTGTGCATGTTTGTGTGCAATTAGTGTGAAGTGTTGTTGTTGGCAACGCCAAAAGGATGGGATTAGCTAATAAGTTATGTAAATGCTGCTGCAGCTGCTGGGAGAATGAAGGGGAAGCAATGAAAGCCCGTAAAAGGTTGCCAATAAATCGGATTGAGAATTGTGATTGCAGCATGTATTGAATAAATGAGCGAATTAAGCAAAACACAAAAAAGAAAGGGGCGTGATTTAAAAAAAGGAAATACAGTGCGAAGCAGGTATTTATGTGCGCCTCATCTTATAAAGCTTAACAGCGAGAATTGAGCAATTAACTGTATTAAATTGTATAAAGTTTTGTTTGTATTTGTGTTTTGGTTAAAACATTACATTAATTCAGTTCTGTATCAAGAACAGTATTATGTATACAATACTCAATAAAACATAGATTCATAGATTTTAAAAGTTAACAATATTTTATATATGTTTCTCAATGTCTTTCCCTCTTTCGGAATATACATTCAATAGTCTTAAGATGCATAATTGTATTTATATTTCTCTCTCTCTTTCTCTCTCTCTCTCTTTATTTCTTCTGTTATCTTTTGTTCTCTCACCCTCTTAACCAACGCCTTTTGCCCTATTTATTTAATATTTATTTCAATTTTATTTATTTAGAGCGCAAACGACTCAAGAGCAGCAAATGTTGCCAACACAGGCGGCAACAACAACTTACATTAAGAGCCAAAAACAACAACAACTATTACAACAACAAGTGGCAACACTTGTGCCACAAAATGCGTTGCCAAAACCAAAAAGCAAAAAAAGGGCAACCTTTTTCTCTTTTTTTTCATTCATTTTTTGGGTATCTTGAAAAAGTTGAAAACTGCCACCCGCAAAGGAAATTTTTGAGAGCCAGCTGCTGCCAGAAATGGCAAAGGGATTGGGGCTGTTAGTTGGAAGCTGGTTGTTGCTAAAAGGCCAACTAAAGGTGTTGCAAATGTGTGTTGCAAACTACTTAAAGTGCAAGCCAAACTATTTGCCAAAGCATTTTGTATATCAGTTGTTTGTGTGTGTGTGTCTGAGAAGATCGAACAAAGTTCCTTTTTTTGTTGCTCACAAACTGCTCGGCAAAGTGATAATGCGCACAAAGTAAAAGTAGCTGCAACGACGCGCAGCAAACCAGCTGTAAGGCTTTTACACTAAACAACAAAGTTAAGCCTGGCAGCAGCAGCAGCCCCGAAAAGTTTTATGGCTACACCAAATAGCAACATTCAACTGTGTGTGCGTGTGTGTGTTTGTGTTTTACAAAATGTTGCACAATCCGCACGTGCAACACGGCGTATGCACAATTTGTGGCATGGTGCGACTGGAATGCTAGTCGAGGTCATATTCCTCGGTTTTCCCAGCATGCCGATAAATTTATATAACGGTTAAGTGCATAGCTGCCATAAATGTGATATACATATGCATAAATATGAAAAACAAAAGCAAAAATATGGCAGCTTATGGATTGGCGAAAAATATTAAACAAGTCCATAAATGTTGGCAATGTTAATAAAGAGTCAACATAAATTGTATTTATGTTGGATGGATTTTCAAAACAAGAAAGGTAATAAATAGAAAATATATAATAAATAAATAAAAAATCAAAATAAAATGTATTTATGTTAGATGGATTTTTAAAACAAGAAAGGAAAAACAGAAAAATTACACATATATGTGTATGGGTTTAGAATAAACATACATATATATGTTTAATACTTTAACTAGATCTATGCAGTTAGTTTCTATATCTTAAATGGGCACTTAAAGGACCTAACTATTTTGTAGGTATTTATTTTACAGTCTAATGAATCTTTACATAAGACAGTCAAAAACTGCCTTAAAGAAAATTGTACATTATTAATAAAGAAAATGTATATTTTACGATTTTTCTAGTTTCAAATTGCAGCATAACGTGGAAAAAAACTAATATACTCCTTCTCACTTTGTACACAGAGTATACAAATTCAACAAATTTATTTTAATTTGCAACTTATAACTTCAATTCGTGAATTCTATGCCAAATTTGCAAAGTTCTAATAGGTCAAAGAGTTGCCAAGATTCTGGAGTGTGGCAAGCAGCGGGCAGGCTGCAAGTTTGCGTTACAAATGGCACTTAGACCAGGGGATGGCGTTGCCAACACTCAGTATGGACACCACAGGCATGCACGCATATATACACATATATATGTATTTACGGGCACTCAGCATGGACACTGTGCGACTTAAGGTTCGCTGTTCGAGTGGCGCTTAAGATTGATTTATGTAAATGATTTGCCATACTTTGCGTTACATAATAAATGGCACAAAAGAAGGAAGTGCCACGAGCTCGGAGGTAAACGTGCTGAACAAGGACGAACCTCCCGACCCGGCCAGGAATCTAATAAAAGACAAAAAGAGGAAAGTATAAGACAACAAAAAAGAAAGCATTGCGATAGAAACGATAAGAAGAAGAACTGACTGCTGCATTTGCCTGGTCTCTTCTGGCTGACTGACGTTGGATTTTTGCATGCCACTTAAGCCCATCCAGCAAGAGAGAGAGAGAGAAGAAGAAGAAGCAGACAAATGATATATTGCTGATTTGCGTGGCTGACGTGTTGCTCTACAGCAATTCAATGTGCATATATCAAGTGCAAAACAATATTTATTCAAACCGATGCCAGGCACTCGAACGATTTTCACATGCAAAATATTACGCATACGCCGCGTTAAGCTTGACAAATGACCGCAAAGGGTTAACGGCTATAGCAGTGCAGTGCATGGAGCGTGGCATTTTTTGTTGGCTTACTGCTCGACACTTGAGTTAAGTAAACGCAACAAAATTGTACGCATATTGCAAATTAAAAAGCTGTCGGCTAATGGTGCGCGGAAAATTCATTTTGAGTGTGGCGCCAACTTGTCGTTGCCACAACGGGAAAACTTTAAAATGAAAATTGCATAACTGCAATGCGTGTGTGTGTAAAGCAGCAAAAATAGCAAACCACTCAGACAGACAAACAGACGCACACACACACTCACATATGGTGCACTTGAGGGACTGCGACTCTCAACGAAACTCGCCTCGACGGGCATATTAAAGTTTTATGTGGCTGCGTTGTACGCTACACACCACACACACACACACATGCACTAACAAGCATCACCCCGAGCTACATATTTGTATACATTTCTTCCTCTTTTTTTGCATTTTTGCATTTCTGTTTGGTTTTTGGCTTTCAATGAAGCAGCAAAAATTTTTCACCACGTGCTGTAAAATTTTTGATGTTTGTATTTTGGGGCGCAACAACAAATTTTTGTGTTGCATATTTTTAGAGGCCCCCTGTTTGAACGGGCTGCCCGATTGCATTTGCCTGTCAACAACCGCGATGTGAGCAGAGCCGGGGAGCGTGTAGGGAGGGAGGGAGCATCAACAAAACTTGAATGGTTTTCATGCCCGCCTGAACTGTGGTAAATGTCGGCCACGTTTATTGTTACTTTTAATCCGATACGAAAAAATATGCTTGAAATTCAAAATTTACCAACATTTTTGCTGCGGCTAAAATTTACCAATATTCATAGCAAGTATTTGTTCGGGATTTAAGCGCTGTTTGCTTAGTGCAGGAAAATTATGTATAACAGTGCTCACAACTTGCTCGTAATTTAACCAATTTTCATGCGCTGCTTAAAATAGAAAATGGAGTATGTGCTTCTTTCTCTAAAAAATTGGAAATAGTTTTCAGATGACATTTTATACTAATATTGATACTATCCTGTTGATTACAATTAAAATAGCATATCTAATTTTTGAAAATAAATAAATAATTCCAAAAATATTGATTTTTCATATTGCATTTTAAAATGCAGAAACCATGAACAATATGGTTAAAAACAGGCAAATCGTTTCAGTTTCGACTGAGTTATGCGAACTGGACTCTAAGAACTTTAAAATTTTTGTATTTTTTGCATTATATTCAATGTTTTTTTTGCATGTTCAAACATTTTCAAAAGTACAACCAAATGTGTGTTTCTTTATAACATTTAAATGTAGCAACTGCAACAACCATTCGGCTTTTATGATACCCCTACCCAAATTTGAATGTACAAGACTCAGCATTAGCTGCTTTTAGATAAAATTGGCTACATTTATAAAGAGTGTGCTACCAATGTTTTCACTCTTGCCGGCCATTAATTTGTGCCCCATTTGGAGGCACCTGCTCGGTGGTGTTTTGGCATGCAAAACACAATCAACCCACAATTGACCCCACTTAACAGACAGAATCTCAGTTAAATCCAAAACAAGAGCAGTTTAAATGACCCTAAAATAACACACACTGCATTTGGCTATCTCTTTGGGTTTTGGTTAAAGAAAAATAAATTTATTTATATACCTCAACATAGTTTCTGGGAGTACTCTAAAAATAAAGTAAAGGCGTCGTATTTTTGTTGCTTTTATCATGATTGATACACTAAATTAAGGCTAATTGCAGAAAAATATGAGGTGCACATGTTGCCAGCTTTGGGGTTGAAGCGAACATAACGGCCAAGCATAAGCATAAGGGTGTATATATACACCAGGAAACTGGTAGCACGAGCACGGATACGGAAACGGGCATGGACATGGACACTCAGTCAGGGTCGGGGTCGGGGTCTGAGCCTCGTTTTGGGCCTCGGCCAGAAACTGGCGCCAACATTTTGCGCTTGGCGCAGACATTAAAATGCTTAAAATATCGATTTGTTAGTCAGAAATGAAATGCCGCCCAGGTCCAATTTTCCCCCAACAAAGGAGCCAAAAAAGCAACAGTCTGCCACTTAAAATGGAAAAAGGCATAACAAACGGCAAAAAATGCTGCTGTCGGTAACGACTACCCGATACTCTAACTGAGTTGGTAGGTAAGAAAATAAGGCAGTTAGATACTAAATATAAATCTATTTAAAAAAAAAAATTAAAATAAAATCTTAAATATATATTTGCCTTATCTATACTATGAATTGATATTTATAATGGATGTTCTTAATGGATGCAGAAATTTGTGAAACATAATACATATATAAGGAATATATTTTTTATTCATATTCTAACCGACAATTTCTTTTACTGAAAAATTATTTGAGTGGAAATTTTTATTTATAAACTTAAATATGTACACCTTTTGTATAAATATAAATATTTTTTAAAGAAACAATTTAATAATAATCTAACAACATATAATTGCAAGAGTTGGGTATTTTTTAGGTAGAATAATAATATTGCACTTGAATTAAATTTAAAAAAATTTTAGAAGGTTACCCAAAAGCAAAGAAGTCAAAGAAGTCATATTAAAGATATATTTCTTAAACTGCTTTTTGTAAGCCAAAAGGGACCAATAAGAATCCCCTTCGATTATAAAGCACGTCAGTGTGCGCAGAGGTCAATAAAAAAGTTATCGCACTAATAAAACGAACCCAAATTAAACTGGAAGGAGGGAATGACAAACCAAAGGACAAAGTCGTTTACGCCCTGTGCGTTACATAGTTAATAACACAGTCATTATATCCTTTAAAAGCGTGTAAAGTCTGTAGCATAAAAAAAGAACTGGAGCCGCAGAACAATGGCCGGTATCTATCTTTGTATTTATGTGCGCCTGTGTGTGTGTGTGTTTGTGTGTATTTGCGATATGCAAATGTGCTCGTATAGGTAGACATTTATAGACCAGAAGTTTGGTCGAACGTACAACAGGCCCCGCATTGGTTGCCTTGGTTTTTTATTTACTCGGGCTCCGCCTTTTTGTTTTTCTTTTAGGTAATTTTTGCATTTTTTTCTCGCCGACCGCTTAAAATTTTTTACCGTTCGTTTTTTATTTCACCTGCTGCCAAAGACAAAGAGAGGAAAAAAACACGTGAACGATTCATATCATGGACAAACATCGGCTCAGTTCTGATTTCCCGCACCGGTTTTTGCTGTAAAATGAAATGCTTTCAACCCCCTCTCTTCTACTCTTTCCCACGACTATATATCAACTTTTGTTGTTATTTTTTTTGGTTTGGCTCGACGTGCATTTTGGCCGCATATTTTCCGGGTCTGTTATTGTTTTGCTTCATTTGACATGCAACCGAAACGATTTTACTGTTTGTGCAGGGAAATTAAAAAACGAGACGTATAAAGTGGGATTGGTTGAACTATGCATTCTCTGGCTGACCATTGTTTGTTCTGGTTTAATTGATTGTTGCGCTCACAAAGGCGCTGAACATTTTTGAGATTTTAGCAAATAGTTTTTATAACTAAGGTTGAAAAGCAAATCAAAAGTAAGAGAGTGAATAAATGAGACATCAATTAAAATAGAGAAAATGAGATGAGAAAAACAACACAAATTTTAAGCACTTGTGTTTTTTTTTCAATTTATGAAAATCGCGTAGAAGGGCGAAGGCCAAACAAAATGAGCAATGGAGAGTTTCTAAAAGAGCGTGAAGAAAGAAAGAGAGTTAAGCGAGAGAGGAAAAGATGAGAGTGAAGGGGACATGCTAATAACTAAGGAAATTCAGAATGTGGTCAGAGTGAAAATCTGTGATTTCTATTAAAAACCACAACAAAAATTTTGAAAATGTGTTGCAACCACATTTTGCTCGCTTGTTTGCCTCTAGATAATCCTAATTCGATGCCAAAATATTTGTCTCAAATAGCATTTGCCCACAGCTCCCAAATCCCAGGCCTACATCATGGAAAACTCCAAAGCCATCAGTCAACACGAACGTAGCGTGCGCCACGCCCACAAAACCGAGAATACCAACTAAGCCACGCTCGCTTAGTTGAAAACCACATTGAGGCAAATATGTAAATAACTTTTAAGAAATTAAGCACACAGGCCCAAAACAAGCAGCCAGAAGCGGCGCCTAAGCCAGGCAAAGTTGAGCAGTCGAATCGGAGTCGAGTTGTGGCAAACAAAAAAAAAAAAGGAACACCAGGCAGGAGTAGGTCTAGAATGCAATCACTTATACGCACCGTTGCACGTTGAGCGACCCAAAAGTTCGAGCGAACCATTTGAAACGGAACTGACAATGAGCCAGCGTCTTGGGTTCAAAAAGTGAACAACGCGAACAACTCAAAACAGCTGCCGCCAGGTAGGAAACATTAATTTTTTTGTTCCAGTTCCGAAGTAAAAAAATTTTAAAAAATAACCCGGTAAAGCCACTTCATAGCGACGTGTCGTTGTAGATGGGCATAAGAATTGCGATTGCCACGTGAACTGTGAGCACCGCTTGCATTTTATCTGCTCCAATTGCAGCGCTCGGAGCGCCGGTGAGTGCCGCAGCATATTTACAATTACTCGGCATTTAATGCAAGTGGGAATTACAATGGATTGGGGCACGCTACGTTATGGCTGAATCAGAATAGGAGCGTGGGCGTTTCAAATATTCAAACGAACCGAAGAATGTGCACATTATGTGCATACAAATACCCTAGAATCCAGATCAGCAGTAAGAACATCAATTGAAATATTGAAAATTGTTTGGAATGAATTACAAAATATTACATATTTAAAAAGCACAGAAATAACTTATTTTGTATTAAAAATGTTAATAAATTCTAACTAAGTTTAATTTTAATTTACTATTTTTATTTAGATATTTGTTTGCTTTTAAAAGAAAACTAAACAAATTAAACTAATAATTAGGAGATTTTTTTTACTTTCTGACACTTTATAAAACCTTACATAATATTTAAATTAAGAAGTACTTTTTTAATATATGCCAAGTAATACTTCTTATAAGCTGCTTAAATATTTTTTGTATTAGAAGTCTAAACAAGCTATTTCCAACATATTTTCTTGCTATTACCTTAATTGTGTGGCATTAACCAATAAGTAGAGTGGCTATTGCGCAGGGTATTTTCCAGTAAAACCTCTCTCCACTTTTTATCCTTTTTGCATACACCCTCCTGAACAGTAAACAATAACAGCCGACAACAACAGTCAAGGATGGCAGGCGATTACAGGACACAGACCCCACACACCGCCCCTTTCATTCTCACAGACCCCCACAATCGAGAAGGTATACAGACGACGGGAGGACAGGACTATGCCATACGGCTAAGTGTTTTGCAACGGAAATGCCAAGCTATCATGCAAAAAGCCAGCGGCAGATTAACGAACCATGGCCAAGGCATGCCAAAGGTACACAGGATGCAGATAGAGCTAGCGAGATACAGAAAATGATAGAGAGAAAGAGAGAGAGAGAGCGAGAAACGGCGACAGAGAATTCGCCATGGCACGTGACGCAGCGACAGTCCATGACCAAGTGCTGATTTCTCATCCGGCCAAGTGGGTGGTGGTCGCTGCTGGTCGCTGCCATATTCAACCAGGAACAGCGAACAAAAACGACGTAAAGGTTATTGACATTGTCGCCAGGGGCCCCCAAATGCACGAGCCAACGGACAGACAACAAAAGAAAAGAAGCAACAGTAAAGCATAAACTGCAATCAGCGAAATTCCATATGCGCTTGCCAAAAAATATAATTGAAAACAAAAATAACAAAATTTCGTCATATTAGTTGTGCACAAGCTTTATTCAATCGATTTGGGAGAGTCAAAAGATAATATTATCCATTTAAATCAACGCAAAGGTGAAACGAAGGTGAAAATGTGGGTGTAAAATATATGGAACATTGAAATTTATGTTTGAACCAATTTTAAAAGATCTTCATAAGAATTTACTCGAAAAACGAGTTTTCAAAAAAAATTAAATAATACTCGGAAAACCATAAAAAATAATTGAAATATGTGAAACATTTAATTTTCACATATGAATTACTGCGTATTTTTACCAAGTTTGCACAACCCAAACCCTATGGTGAAAAGTACATTGTAAGAAAAATACTTGGTACCTAGAGAAATATGTGAAAAATATTAGCATAAATATGCTGGAAAATAAGCAAAAACAAAAAAAATACTTGGTACTAAGAAACATAATAATATATGGAACATTTCAATTAGAGTTTAAATGTCTTCAAACAAGTGAAAGACTTATAATTCAAATTTTAAGAATGAAAAAAACAAAGTATTAAAATGTTGACAATTTTGGTACACAATTTTAATCAGGCCAAACGAGTGCAGCTTACGTCCCAATGCGTTCTCTACTGCAAAGCAAAGTCCTGCACAAAAGGACAAACTAAAGCGCCTTTAAAAAGGTGGAAAAGCACTTTCTAAGTATTAATTTGCGCCAAACACTTGAGCAAAGACAGAGACAAAAGCACGCAAACAAGTTAATAAAAACAAATACAGCTGGCGTTAGGTCCTGTTCGGTTAGTTGTGTATTGTGTGTCCCCAACTTGGTTGCAACATTAACCATTATCTCAACTTTTTAGACCCTCCTTTGGCCAATGCGTCGCTAATTGTTTCCAACATTGGGCTATCGCCTGCACAAACACAAACACAAACACCTCGACGGCCCCTTCTTGCTGGCTACAACAAAGTGCGTTAGAAGGCTTCCTGGTGTCAACCCGCCCCCCTCTCCCGCCGCCCCTTCTTGACGGCAACTGAAGTGCATTTCGCCCGATGGCGTTTTACTGTTTGCCTTAATTGAAAACTTTTGCCCAGATATTTTTCGTGCTTGCGTTCGAAATATACAAAAGCAAACTCAAAAAAAAAACAAAGTGAATTGGAAAAGTTTCTAGTTTTTAACGCTTTACCGCCTTGCATTTGTTTAGCTCTACTAAGCGACTTTCAGCGGCTTAAAGTTGCAGCTACCGATTTTTCATGCCACCCCCAAAAAGTTGGCCAATTAGTTGGGCAGCCTTACGGGCGCAGCGCGCACCAAGCTCGATGCTTTTGCCAGCTTTTCTACAGAATTACAATTTCGCATTACAATTTCGCTGCCAAACTCACAGGTTTTTCATGCTACACTAATTGACAAAGCATGCGATTTGTTGCGGTTTTTGCGGGCACTTCACCATTCAGCTTGTATGTCGAACATGTGTAATGGCCGCTAAGTGTGCAAACAGAACTCTCTTAAATAATAAACTTGTAGAGTTTTCAAGAATTTGTTGCAGTTTTGCCCAAGTATTTAGAAAATGTAAAAAATAAAAACGCTTTGCTATTTTTTGGTAAGCTCCAATTATTTTCCACATAAATACAGTTTTTTTCCAAATAGAAATAAGTAAAATGAATAACTGACAAATTCATTAGGGCAGGCTATAATAAATGCCTGCCACATTTTTGACAGTCATGTCAATCGTAAATATGGGCTAGCATATAAAAATAAAGACGTTAAGCAATAGATAAAGTTTCAGTTAGCAACAAGCTGGTTATGAAGTTGCAGCTGCATTAAAGTTGTTAAGAAAATTAATATTGACAGGTGCTAGAGTAAATATTTTAAACTAAACTTTTACTATACGTTTTTTGCTTGTAAAACCTTTATGGATTAAACTTTCCTCATTGTTCGTGTTAGATTTATTGAAGGTAAGTTTGTTGATCAAAGTGAAAACTAAGTTTGAAAGCAATGTGGTTAGAAATGATTAATCGATTGACGAATAATCGATATGCATTTATATACATCGATATTTCTTAAAAGCTTTTATAACGTAACTTTCTTGATTATTCGTATAAGATTTATTGTAGGTAAGTTTGCTGATTAAAGTGAAATCTAAGTATGAAAGCATTGTGATTATAATCGATTAACCGATTGAAGAATAATCAATATACATCGAAATTGATCGATATTAATCAACAGTTGCTTCAATCTTAAAACGTTTAACAATTTTATGCCTATTTTTGGTACATATATATTATATATTATATTTTTTACTACTTACAATTTCCCTTTGCAGCTTGGCAATATTGAAGTTAGCCTGGGCCAATCGAACGCTGAGCGTTGCCACATCGCTGGTGAGTTGGGCCCGCTCGTTCGTATTGCGATCGACCAGTTTGAGCATTTTATCCTCTAGGCTCTGATTCACTTTTTGGACACGCTTGTGCGACTCGTACAGTCGATCGTACTTATCCTGCCACGCTATTACACTGTCCTCCAGCTCAACTTGGCGTTCTGTTTCGCGCAGACAGGCCGTCTCCAGGGCGAACAATTGTGTTTGCTTCTCGAGCAGCGCCTGCTGCAGTTGCTCAATTTCTGTGCTGGGCGCGGAAGATGCTGTTGTTGCGGTTGCTGCGGCTACGGCTGCAGCTGCTGTTGCTGCTGTTGTTGCTGTTGCTGCTGCTGCTGCTGCTGCTGCTGTCAGGGCGCCCGCTGTGAGCGCATCGGTGGTCGCCTGCAATTGAATGGATGACAGCGTTTAAATAAAAAACGAAATCATGAGTATTTTGTAATTAATTTTGCTTCCGCCCGCCCAAAACCGGACGCAAGTGTCACACAGTGTCGACTGCAAAAACGCAACTAAACTGTGGATAGCGGACAAAAAAGTGAAAGAGAGAGAGAGCGGGTAGCGACAGCTTCCATGTCATTACAATCAGATCTTTTTTTGTAAATAAAATTAAAAAGCTTCGAGCGTGCGTCCCTCTATGCGCACACATCATAAAAATGCACGTCATGCCCATAAATGCTACACAGAGTCAAAGCGCAAGGGATAGTTGGTGGGCAGCGGAAGAGTGTGCGGGGCAGACTGTAGAGAAGAGCGAGCTGATAACGCGCTGTTTTACAGTTTCAGCTTAACTAAAGCAACGGAGCATCTGTTTTTGTTCCATTCACAGAGATAAGACAAAATAGCGCAAGTATAATAAAGGCGTGAATAAAAGATATCCTATAAAAAAGTTGCACAATAATTTGATTAATTTAAATTGAAAGTATATAGTGAGTATAATGTTTGACATAAGCCACACATTATTTGCCAAGCATATTTTCATTTATTGCTTATTTTATCTTTTATAAATAAAAAACATACTTTGCGCTCACCTACACTTAAAAAAAAGCTTAAAAAAGTTATTTCAAAGAAAATGTAAAAAAAAACAGGTATATTGATGTTTTATTTAAAAAAATTAAACAAAATGCTAACAAAAAAAAAAATAATAAGAATAATAACATGTGAAATTTTTATATTTAAAATTTAGCATATATATACTACGATAATAATCAGTGATGTTTGCTGCTTATCCGATACAGACTGTCTCATGCAGCTATCCTTTTACAGGGTATACAATAATCTGTTAATCGAGTTAGTGAGCTGAGGTTTGGTTAAAAGAACAACTCACTCAGCTCATTAGCTTCGCTAGCGGCTTCACAATTTGCATAACAGGTCAGCCACTGATAAGCGGCAGATAGCTAGTGAGAGCAAAAGAGAGAGAGAAAGAGAGAGAGAGAGAGAGAGAAAGAGTGATGCAGAGCAAGCGAGAGTGCCAAGAGATAACGAGATCATTTCGGGCAGAGACACAGCAATAATGTTGAAAGCACAAGTTATCAGACAATAAAATTGTATTTTATTGCATTTGTTTTGTGTGCTTGTAAATTAACTTGAATATGCATATAAAATTTCATATGTAGATATTTATATATATATAATTGCGCATGACATAATAATGTCAATGCTATATTTTAAAGTATTATTATTATTATTATATTAATTTTAATATCATAAATTGCTTAAGTGGAAAGAAGTAATATAAAAGCTGGACTTACAATTTGTAGACCTTACAAAAAAATTAAGCTGTATAAAAAAAATAATAATAAAACAAAATAAAAATTAATATAAATGAATATATACTGTATATATAATATATATATATTATATATACTTCATATAATAATTAATAAAATATGAAAAACATCTTTCAGAATTTAAACTTTCTTGAAAAATTAAATCAACTTATTTTATTAGACAACTGATCAATACAAATTTCCTTATATGATTTAACTGCAAAAAAAAAAACCACCAAAATAAAATTAAGATATAAATCCCAAAACGATTTAAGCTAAAACATTTAATAGAAACTGCAGCTCTTAGATAGCACATATGATTTGGCTTATCTCAATCAAATCTAGGCAGAATTGTCTTATCAATTACGTTATTATTGTGATAGATGATGATCTGGGACAGCTGAGCAGCTGCAAACGGCAACCAGAGAAGGCAGAAAGGCTAAAATCAAAGTGTAAACTACGTTCATATGTAGTTTATGGCAAGAGTGTGGTACGTGTGCATGTAATTGGATTAAGTTGACAGAAAACAAAAGCAACAACAACAGTAGCAAATACAACAAGAGGCATTAGAGCCAGAACGCTGCCAGCTAAAACTTTGTCTTTGGTTACAGTCACAGACAACGAGCCAAGCTGCGAGAAGCCTCAGCTGGAAGACAAACCAAGAGCTGTAGAAAAAGAGAAAAGAGCGAGAGAGAGGGAGAGAAGGAGAGAGCTAGCGTAAGGAGTCAAAGGACTTGCTTGTCATATATGAGGCGTTGGCGTTGAGTTCGTTGTCTACTCAAACCTAAAAACTGCAAAATGTACAGAAAATTTAATTAAAAAAGGATTTTCGGGCTGGCAAAAGTTACTTTGGCTTCGGCTGCTGACTGTGCTCTCTCTCTCTCTCTCTCTCTATCTCTCCCTTTCTCACTCTCGCTTTGATAGCGTCTTGTGCCGCGCCAGCATTTAAATTCCCGAAGAAAAAGATAGGAAATATTTGAGCTTGTCTTTAACGCATATAAGGCAAATTGAATTTATAGTTTCCGATGGGTGTCGTGGGCGTGGCAAATTGCCAGCGACAGACAAAGCAATTAATTAATTTAGGCAGCGACTGCAACCAACGGCAACAGTTAAATCTGGTCCGACTGGGAGGGAGATTCAGGAGGGGGAGGGGCGGTGATTGCATACACTTCTTTACGTTGGAAAATTGTGATATTTATGCACATGCTGAGCACATACTGTATAGTTATAGTACATATATATGCCAGTTGGTTGCATTTTAAATTGGGCTTTTTGTTTGGCTTTCATCATAAAATAGTTTTCATGTTTTCGCATTTTATGTTGTGTTTGTGTTATCATGTTTTCAGCATGTTCATTTTTTTCCCTTTGTACGGGCTCTTCAGATAAGTTTGAATAATTTAGTAAATGTTTTTTGATTGCTTTATTAAAACTAAAACGTTGTGTCGAGCACAATATTGCATATGAAACTTTATTCAAATTAATTTGAAATTTACAAACACACTTGTGATCCTCAACTTTTACATGGAGAGTAAGTCTTTAATCTTTGACTTTAAATGTTATTGTTTATGTTGTATACATATACAGATTTGTATAATAATAAAATTATCAAATTGTTCCAGTTTAAAATATAAAGATTATCAAATATCACAACAAGAGAAATATCTAAAAAAGAATTAAGGGATATCATTATTAAATAATTTATATATTGATAAACATTTATCATAGGTTTATTTAACAAAGACCATTTTAGCTTTACCAAAAAAACTAATTGATTAGTTAATCTTCACTGCCTTTAGGTGCACTAATCAAATGTACTATTTTATAATACCGTAAAGAAATGCGGCAGACTAAATTCACCATTATTACTAAGGCCACGCTGAAGCAACATCAATTAGTTAATGAAAAACGCGACTCTGCAGAGATTTCCCAACAATTGGATCATCATTGTGATTTGCAAAAGAAGAAGTAATGAAAAATAAGACCCAAGCATAAATCTTTACTATGCTCCAATGCAGCTGAACAGAAAATTGTTCACCATTTTGTTTTCCTTTAGGCTTTGGCTTTGCCCTGCAGCACATTTTTCACGCCGAATGGCAAAAACAAATTCTCAAAATGAGCATTGCGAAAACAGTAGATGGAAAACCCTTTTTATATAGTGCCAAAGATTTTCTAATTGTCATTGTGCTTTAAAGGCACATCAGCTAGGAAATGTGAGTGCTTCCGTGGAGAGTGCAAAAATGGGGAAAGGGGGAAATTGGGGCTGCGCCTTACTCATGGTTGCATTTCACTTTGCTCGGGGACTTGTCATTATTTATTATATTTCTCCAGTCCTTTCATTACAAAATATTTTTGTCTTTCATTTGTTGCCTTTTGTGTGGGACGCGTGAAGGCAACATCCAAGCAAATTTGCCTCAACGAAGGACACGAGCGCCAGGAGACGATGACAACGATGACGATGACGATGATGATGACGACGGCGACGACAACAACTGCTGTCGCATTCCACAGCAACCTGCTTATTTACAGTTATTTGGCTGCCAAGCAAAAAAGGCTTTAAAAAATAAAATAAAACGTAGAGGAAAGTAAAATGGAAGTCGCCATATGGAAAAACTCGACGCACTCATCATTAACTACAGGCGACGCCAGATAAAAGGAAATTGACAGCAGTTACAGCTACTCTGCTTCAACTGTTTTTCAGCCTCATTTGAGTGGATAATTACAGAAGTGAGCCCAAAAAAAAAAATCCCCAAAGAACTCGACCAGAAAACCCAACTTCTAGCTGAAGCTCATTTTTCGCTCGTGTTGTTTTAGTAACCGAAAACTTTCGTGCGGCGTCTGCTGTAATCAATAAATGAATTTTGTAAACATCAATAGAGTTTGCCGCTCGCTATGCCTTTGTAAATAATATGCGGCCATGTTGTGGCGCTCCACGGGCCGTGATGAATGGAAGGTCAATTGGTGTGACCCCAGCCAAGGGAGCTGCCCCTGCCACAGCGCTGACATTTAGCACAAAGGACGCGGGCCCGTCAATGCCAATGTGTGTTGTCAGTGCAGATGGATATGAGATGTGCCACAAACAGTGGCAGGGAGGCAGTGGCAACAGCAAGATGGTGACGGAATGTTTATGCGAATGCTTGGGCACAAACATACGTGACATGCCTCTCTCAAAGAGAGTGTGTGTGTGTGTGTGTATTTGAATGTTGCTTAAGCAGCGGAAGCAATGTGCAAGCGACTGACAGCCGAGAGACTTGACAGACAGGCAGACAGCGGGCTGAAGAAGGCGGCGGCTCTGTGGCATAGTGCGACCGCGGCGCTAAAAGAAGTTGGAGCTGTGCGGCCAATTCGGATCTTTCAGCTGGAAAAATGGCTGCGTCTGGATCGCTGCTGACTGTTGGCGTGTCATATTTTCTTGAACGACAGGAAACCTTGTGCGACACTCACAACTCACAGCTTAAAGCTGTTAACGCACAGTGTGGCAAAAACGTAAAAGTCAAGTGCTATTTAGAACTTTGAATATAGCTATATAATAATTTATATAAAAATTATAGCTTGTCTAAAGAATAGTTTACTTAGAAATAATGTTATTAATTTTTAAAGTACATTTATAAATTATTAACGTAACTAGTTTCAAGATTTAATAAAATTTGTTTAAAACCACAGTAAATTTTTTAAATAGAGTGTAAAACTTCGGTATCCAAAGATAATTGTTATTATTATTATTGTTCTTATTATTATGCTATTATTATTATTATTATAATTATTATTATTATTATAATTATTATTATTATTATTATTGTTCTTATTATTATTCTATCATTATGTTTATTATCACTATTATTTACTACTAATTTCTTTTTCACTCATACATTTTCACTGTGCGACATCTCTCAATCTAAAACTGTATATGTATGTATAGGCTGTAAATAAATGTGTGTGCAGGCATGTGTGTGTGTGTGCTCACATTCTGAAATTTTTTTTTTTTGCTGACACATTATGTTAATACATCTACGGTTTAACGCGAGCAAATATTGAACTTCATGTGGCAGTTAGCGATGTTGTCTCTGTACGCCTGCTGACAGGAAGGGACACACACACACACACACCCACTGACACACACACACATCGATTACTGCATATTATGATGGCAATTCGAACTTATAACACAAAATGTCAAATACATGAAAGAGCTGAGAAAAAATAGGAAGCCGACAAGCGCCAGCAGAAAAGTGTAAATCGAACCGCACTCAAAATGATTTCGTCAACATACGCACAAAATTATTAAATATCGTCGAAATATAAGCGGAAATCGATGACGGCCATTTTGCAGTAAATTGAGGCATTTTGACACAGCGCTACTGTAATTGCATTACCAAGCGAGACAGAGAATGGGAGAGAGTGAATGTGAGAGAGAGAGGTCGCATAGGCGACACATTCGCTAGCTATTTTTAGCACCATTTTCATTTAATTTGCTGCCCAGGCTGCATAACTAAATTGGCGAATGGTAGCCGTATGAGATGAAAGATGCGCGATATAAAAGTCGATATAGAGAGTGGGCGGTGGGTGGGTGGCTGGGTTGCCATGGGCATGCAGGGACTGTAGGGAAAGTAGGGTCTGTGGCTGACGGTTTATGTTTTTCAATTACGCAAGCCGCGAAATTTGCAATTTAGATAACCTGTTTAGGGGAACGAAGGTACATTTTTATTTTTAGCCCATATGCAATTTTAGCCAATTTAGTAGAAGCGCGAGAGAGAGAGAAAGAGAATGAGTGTGAGCAGTAGAGCTGTATATTGAAATAAACGTGTGCAGCCAATATTTTACAATTTGTGTTTAATTTGATTTGATTAATGTGCGAGGCTGGAATTCAAAAACTGCATACGAAATTTACTTGGAGATAGTATACACAATTTTAATTGCGAGTTATAAAAAAATTGTTTTATATCTGTCTGCTAATTTACTTCTCAGTTGTCTGCAAGGGTATTTAATATTCGTCACACAAAAAACTAATGTTTCACTCTTGTTTCGTATGAATTTTGCATGACATTTTCCTATTCGATTTTCGCTCCCTACCCGAAAACATATTAAATTTTATTATGCGGCACGAAATGAAATTGAGTTTTATAGAATATGAGTGATAATTCCGATGGATATTTAACATATGCACAATATGCATATATATTTGCAATGCAAAATGTTTATATTTGCGACCTCTTTGGCTGTAATTCGCCCAGACCGAATGCTGAGTGACTTATGTGTGCAGAAGCTTGGAAAATCCGTGTGTAATGCCAGTTGCTATTCAGTGATTGAAGCAGCGACAGCGGCGCCAGCGATTGCTGTGTGTGTGTGCAACATGGCGTATGATTAATGAAAAATTGCGGCAGTGTGTGTGAAGTTGAAAGAGCAACAACAAGTGGAGAAAACTGATAAAAAAAAGAGAGAGAGAGATGGAAAGCCAAAGAGCCAACTGCTGGGGACTATGCAGAATCGATTAACAAGAACGTTGATTGAATTTGCCACAAAATTGCGTTTTGAGTGCCTGCGAGAGACAATGCAATAGTAAACAGGGGCAACAGCAACAGTAGTCGCAGTCGCAACAGTGGCAACAACAATAACAAGAAACAATAACAATACGGGCATTTCCTTTTTGCTTTTTTGTATAAAAGGAAATACGCAATTTCAGCAAATAAATCGTAAAAAGTAAAAGTAATAAAATCAAGAAAATGAGAAAAGAAACAACACACATTCGTGTGTATGTGCGCGCGTGTGTGTGTGTGTGTACACAATCACTCCTGCGTTTTTTGCTCCTTCTTCACTCGCAATATGATTCTCATTTTGGTAAGACGCACGAAAAATATGTGAAAAAGCCAACACAAAAAAAAATAAATAAATAAATAAGTAAAAGCCCTTTATAAAAAGTAATTTTTTTATTGCTCTCTCCAAAGTGAAGTTTAATATGGGAATCGATATATAACAATAAATTGAACCATATGAATATTCAATTTATCAAGAAACAGCAGCAGGAATCTTATTCTTATTTACGAGTAATTTCTTTTTAAAGAGCTTCTTTCTTAATGTTACATTTTTTGCTGATCAACTAAAGCAACCCACTGTAGAGTATTATAAACATATCTATCAGGAGCAGACAATCAGAAACTATAACAGAGATAACAGTTAATGGGTACAAAGTACAAACTTATAGTGGAAACAAAAAGAAACCAATAAGAAGATTGTCTTTGAGTGTAAAGGGCTGTTGAAAGCATCAAAAAAGCTAATGAATGGAATTTGAAAAAGTTTTAAAAAGTGTATATAGAGATTTTTATTTTATTAAAATAGCTAATGAATGCAATTTTAATAAGTTTTAAAAAAATAAAATATAAATAAATGTTTATGGAGAAAACGGAAAGAAACAAATTTTACATCAAAAACAGGGTATATTTAAGTAACTGATGAACCAGTTAGTAACTCAACTGTAAAGCAGCAAGCGGTTAACTAAAACATATTATTTTGACCGTGATAGCTTTTCATTTGACCTCACATTTTTTCACAGCTCAAGTTGCAAAAATCTATACAGCATGATTGATGATAAAAATAACATTACTATAAATAAGCGGGTAAATCGATTTTCCATCGATTTTTAAAGCGCACAAATTTCGTAGCAAAAACAAAGCGCAAAATATGTATATAAAGTCTAAATTTAAACAGAATCTTTATTCCAAGGTATAAAAACAAAGATAAAGCCAACAAAACAACGGTAAATGTAAAAGCAATTTGCAATCCTTTCGTTGCGTCAAGCGCAGCTACGAATTGGCAAAAGGAAAGTCATTTAAAGTCAGCTTTCTATATGTATGTATATGTATAAATGTATATATCTACGTTGTGCCAGCACTCACATAAAAACAAAAACCCTATTTATGCCACACAGAATCTCACCAAGTTGGTTGTGAGGGTGGCACAACCACACCCACACACACACACACTCGACACACGCACACAAAAGTGCGCACTGGGCATAAAGAAACTGCGGCTGTGTGGAATATAGTTTTTGTCCATCCAAAGAAAATGAGCAAGACATTGAGTCACCTCGTGGCTCGCATTCGGTTTGGGTTTGGATTCCGGGTATGAGCAAAAGCAATCAAAATACACACACACACAAACACGCGCACACACATACTCACACACTTCCAAAGAGACAAAGACAAAGATAAACAGAGGCAGACAAACAAAATATTGGCTTTGCTAGCCACAGCAAGGAAGGGCAGGTGTGCGTGTGTGTGTGTGTGCAAACTCGTGCGCTTGTTGGCGTTTTATGAGCGCTCAAATGTATGCAACAATAAATTAAATCAAAACAGTTAAATTTGACCTTGGCCGGGGCTAGAATCTCAGCTCAAATGGCACGAAAATCTGCTGCTCTTTGGCGGTCACTAGATGGCAAATAAGGGGACAAGGGCCATGAACCCTGCAGCTGTATGAGTGTGTGCCCAGGGGGAGGAGGGGAGGCGGTGGTAACTGTGCATCAGCGCAAACAAGCATAACGAAGCCGAGCATTATCCTTGGGGATGCAACTGCTTCAGCTGCACAAAACGCGCACACGCCATGTGACTCACAACGGAAGCACTTTATTATGCCGCCAAATTGAAATAATATGCACATAGAGAACAACAAGCAAAAAAAAGGGGGACAACAACGCGACGGCAAAACAATTTAGCCCAGGATGCAGTGCGTCCATTGTACGCATAGGTCACACTGTCGCCCCATGTCACGTTCCCTTATACGTTGCACGTTGTTTGACGTTTGTTTTTGCGTTTATTCTGTTTTTTTGCAAACAGCATGAAATGAGCCCCGGCTTGAACCGAAGCGGCAGCATCATTAACATTATGTAAGCAGCGGCAAACCGGCGACACTGACAGCCAAGCAGCGAACCCAAAAGGCACGGCGAGCACCTAGCTACAGCTTCTCTATATATACACACGTCTGTGTATCTGTCTGTCTGTCCGTAGCTAACCTCTGAAGTTGTAATTTATGCTCGAGAAAAATGCTGCACAAAAAGCAGGAAGTTTCGCACGTCACAGCAGCACACTACACAAGCGTGTATATATATGTGTGTGTGTGTGTGTGTATACTTAGTTGGCCCATGCACAACACAAATACATATACAAATCGGCGTGCTATATGTTGTACATAATACATTATGTCTATAATTCATTGGGGCTCCCACAAAACTCTCATTTAACTATGCATTGAAATAAACTGACCTAATAAAATACAAGGAAATTTGGTGGGAAAAATTCACTAGGGTCCACATTACGTTAGTGTTAGAAATAAATACTTGAAAGAAGTGTAATCGGGTGGGCTATATATAATAGATTTTTCGATATTTTTGAATTTTCGCCATGTGAACTATCTTATATAGAAGTACCATATGATTTTTTCTTTATAAATCAAAGCTTGGTATTCGTATATTTGACGTAACGTAAAAGTTTTATATAAAAACAGATTTTCATTTTGAACTTTTGTTAGAGTAACTTAAAAAACAAATTTCTAGAAAAACTAATTTTTCAACCAATTGTTCGTATAGTATCTGTCTATAAATTATAAAGTCAAATTTACTTCCAAAATTATATACTAGAACAAATAACACTCCAATTACATTTTACAAAAATTTTCATAGCATACTTTTTTGGGCACACTAAGCAGAATATTTGTACAAGCACAAATATGATACATTAATGATTATGAGTAGAAAGGGGCAACAAAAGTTTTGATTAAAACGAGTCGCTTGAAGAAGCCATAAAAGAATGTCAAGTATTTTCTAAAGCATAGCTCAATTTAATTTGAAAACTTCAAAAAGTTTTAAAGTACTTAATTCAACGTGGATTACAATTTATTATAAGATTATTAGATGAGTTTTTGTTTACCATACATAAGATAATATAGTTTATATTCTTGTGGCCAGCAAATACAAACAATTTAATAATATGTACTAAAATTTAAATCTAAGTTTTTTTTTCGCTACCCTGTTGTTTTATTCTGTTTACTTCCAATAAACCAGGGGAATACCCAAAACATATTTAATGCCAGGATAATACAACGAAGCCGTAAACGCTTGAAAATGGTTTTTCTTTTTGCGCAACTTTAATCTGCAAGCAAAAAGTTGCCTTTCTTTTCTTAACGCTATCTCTTTTACGCACACATGACAACTTGCCATATATATGCATATATATATTCTTTTATATATATCTGTATACATATGTATATATGTTAAACAGTCACCTGGCAACGCAGCACAGCGAAAACTTTTGACCAAACTGCATCAACGAACTTCTTATAAAGTCTATAAAACGTAATGACTCGAGCTACATGTTCGTCTGAAATATGCAACAAAAGTTGTTCTTCCTTTTTGATACCCTTGCTGGATATTATCAATTTGTTACAAAATATGTAACGTGACTTTATAAATTAATACTATTTAATTAGCAGCAACACATATAAAACTTTTCTTTTTGTTGCAATTATCAATTTTGAAGATCCTATAGCTGTCATAGGAACTGTATGTGAGGAACTGAATTTTTTTTATCAAATTTGGCAATTGAGTGTTTCCCTATGCTCCTAAAATGTGGATAAACTTTAATCAACATGCATATATAAATATCTAAATCATATAGATTCTATAGGAACGATCAGTTAGTTAGTTTTCATAAGAAAAACCATTTTGCTTTTATTTGGTCTCCTATTCATAGTAATTTAATTTCGAATATATTGTCTTAACCTTATAAATATCGGACCTCTATATTATATAGCTGAAACCATCAATCGACATTTAAATTTTTATGTCCACAATTTTCATTTTTCGCTAACATTGTGACCAATCTTACCAATTCTAAGCGTGCTAACTTTAATCTAATTTACAAGATAAGATTCTTAAAATTGGTAAAAAATTATAATTTTGTATGTGATAACACAGTAAACTTAAGACAAATATCGCACATCAACTACATGTCTGCAAGGGTATTTAAATTTCGGCATCCCAAAGTTAACATATTCTGCGCGTTTTCTTTTTATTTGCGTGACTTTTATGGCGCGACAACGAAACGCAGCATACGTAAAATAAGAAGAAGAAGAGGAAGTCAATGAATATGCCGCATAATTAACTTAAAATTAAGTTACAATTAGAAAATGTAAGCTGAACAAAGTGCAAAACTTGTGTGTCGTCGAATGCAATTCAAGTCAACGTAAATGGGCCAGCCGGTTTTTTGGCTAACAAGTGAACAGCTTTAAGGAGGGTACGCTGCAACAAAATGTCAAATCACCAACAGGCAAACAAACGCACACTCGAAACTGAGGTGGATATGCAAACGACATTTGCATGCAATGTCGCGTACGCCATATCTGTGTGTGTGTGTGTGCGGTTGTGTGTGTGTGTGTAAATTTCAATTCGCTGACAAAATGGCAGCTATTTATATTTGTCGCTGTGTGCGTATCAAGCCTGATTTTTGATTTCGTGTCTGTTTCTGGTCGCTGGCTTCGGTTGCTGTTTGTGGCACTTGTCAAGCTGATGTACAGATTAGGAATTAATCGAATTTTACTGTCAAACCGAGGCAATAACAGTCGAACAGGAAGTGCCAGCGTCGCCGTTGGCATGGCAATGCAAAACAGTCAGCACATGCCAATACACACACACACACAAACTAAAGCAGACAGAGACAGAGAGAGATAGAAAGAGAGAGAACACAAGCTGACTACACCTACGCACACATTGGCAGACAGACAGACAGTCGGCCGCCTCGCAGACACTGACACTGAATGTTACGCAGTTGTGGGCAATAACTGTTAGTCACAAAATACCGCAAAAAATTGCCTCTGCATAAAATCTTCTTAAAACTTGCCAAAAAACTAAATTACATAAATTTGCTTAAGTTTTGCAGCGGCTTTTTTTTGTGGTTTTCTTTATATTGCGCTCACCTGTTCCACAGTTGTCGACATTTTGATTGCGCTTTCTTCTTGTTTTTCGCTGTTGCGTTTACTTATTTTTTTTCTTTCTAACCACTGTGCTCACAACGTACTCGTTGCTGTTGCTATTGTGTTGTTTTTGCTATTGTTACACTATATTGCACGGCACATTTTGCGGTTGTTGTTGTTGTTGTTTCACGTACAATTTAGATTTTGCACTCGAATTGCAGTTTAATTTGTTAATTTTTTGTTGGTTAATTTTGCGTATTTGTCGCGACGATTAGCATTGACTGCTCCTGCTGCTCCTTGCTGCTGGCGACAGGGTTGTGCTGCTAAAATCAACTAAAAGTATTTTTCTTATTTCTGTGTGCGGCAGACAGGATTATTATCCTGCAATAAGATTGATGTTAAATAACATTGCTGTTAAACATTCAAGCATTTGCTCAGTTTGCGCTTACGTTGCTCATTTTGCGCTTGCGTTGCTCATATTGCGTTTACGTGCTTAAACCACGCTACGTTGCGAAATAGGCGCCCCGAACGCGTTTAAATATAAATGTATTTTTAAATTATTATAATTATTCATAAATTAAACGGTGAGCAAATTTAACCGAATGTTTCTTTTTTATATATAAACTCAGGTAAGCTATATAAACATTATTTTATGTTTTTGTATTGTGTTTTCTTATTTATAAAATACTTTTAGTTTTTAATTATCACTTTCGAATGAGCTAAGATTCCGACGAAGCTGGCGCCTCATCTTCGCCCAGGAAATCATTAACATAATCCAACCAATCCGACACATCCTCGAAACGTTTAACCTCCAGCAGGACACGTCGCAGATAGCGCAAATGTCGTATATCGGCGCCATAACGTTCGGCCATGGTGCTCACACTGATTCTGGCCACGGGCAGATTCACCTTGGGCTTGGATAGAATAACCTTTGAGTTGATGCGCTGCTTCCAGGTGTGCGCCTCCTTCTGCATTTCGTCGAGCATAAATATTTTGCCCACATCGCCGGTGACAACACCGACGGGCGTGGCCAGCGGACTGTTCGTTCTCGTCTGCAGCTGCTGCACAGCCACCTTGGTCTTTATATACTTCCAGCACGCCTGCAGATTGAACCACATGCAATAATCCTGCAGTGCATTGAGCATTATCTTCAGATAATCCTCACGCGCCAGCTGCTCATTGTCCGACTCCTCGATGGCGCTGCGTGGCTTGTACTTGAGCCAACGCTTTGTCTTCAGCTCCTCGCAGACCTTTTCCGGCCCGAACGGAGCATTGGAGCAGTAGAAAACCTGCAGAAATTTATCGGCAAACTCGTAA
The DNA here is from genome assembly GCA_004143825.1 of Drosophila micromelanica. Taxonomy (NCBI): domain Eukaryota; kingdom Metazoa; phylum Arthropoda; class Insecta; order Diptera; family Drosophilidae; genus Drosophila; species Drosophila micromelanica. The sequence goes on along the minus strand of SCDY01000789.1, from coordinate 8,037 downwards.
CGCACATAGGGCTGACTGAAGCCGGGAATGGTCCTGATATAGGTGCTAATATGCGAGGGATTTTCGATTTTAAACAGCTTAAAGAACTCCCCAATGAGACGACGTGTCTGAGCGCCCAAGCTGGGATAAATCAGCGAAGCATTCACATACTCCAGCTCCGCCGTGTTGCTCGCCTCCATGATGAGCGACACAAAACGCTAAATGGTAAGAAAAAAACATTAATTTAAATTAAATACTATATACTCCATTTATAAATACCTCCAGTATACTCAGCCGATCTGGATACAACGACTTGGCCACCGCCCGGCTGTACAAACGGAGCAATTGGCGCGTTATTTTTGTTAGCCGCATGCTGCTCGTCATGCCGAACACCATGAGCACAAAGGGTTTTGTGTCCTCTTGAAAGATTTCCGGCTCGGTTTGCTGCAGCCGATTGTGATCCAGCCAGGCCATGAACTCACGCTCCAGCACCCAGCACAGCATATCGAGGGCATCGAAGATACGCGCCAGACGCACAGCTGGCGACATTTTCTTGAACTCATCCGCCCACTGTTTGCCGCTCTGCCAGTCGTAATCCTGCACATGATGCAAAAATACCTCCTCCGCCGACAGGCGTGTGTTCTCCTCCTCGGCATAATCGTGGACAAACTGCTCGTAATAATCGGTGAGCTGCGAAAGCTCGGCGTCGCTGCACTTGGCCAGGCAATCCTCGAGCAAATCCAGTAGAAGCTGCAGCTTTTGTGGCTTGTCACTCTTTTCATTATTGTTGACGCCCAGGAAGTTTAGGTAATAGGGACGCAGCGCTGTCCAGCAGGGCGGAAATGCGTCCACCAGCAGATAATAGATGCGTATCACATTTCTATATCTGCTCTGCAGCTCATTGATTGTCAGGCTCTTGGTGGTGAGTATCTGTAATGGAATATTGTTGGCTAAGCTATTGAGATATGCATTATCAGGTTCATTCACCATTATCATATCGAAGAGCCGATCAAAAACGGCCTCATCCGGGTAAACCGACTGGAGCGCCATTGTTTCCAGCATATCGAGGTAGGTATCGTAGTGCTGGCTGTACAGATTGTTGCGCAGCTCCTGGGCAATGCCAATGTCGGGCGCATCCGGCAGCATGGCACAGCGGTGCTTGCTGACGCACTGGCTCGTATTGTGCAGGCATTTGGGCACCCGAGCGCTGGGCAAACGTTGTTCACTTTTCATATACAAATTGGAGATAATGACTCGTATATTCCATTTCAAATTGTTTTTGGATGTCGGTGCAATTGTTGCACGATTTGTCGGTGCAAGCACTGTGGAGACATCATCCTCGGAGCCCGCCTCTTTTTTTTGAGCCGCATCCTCTGAGGCGGATTCGTTCATCTCGATGTCGGCATCGTATTGCGCCTCCAGCTTTGGATTGGTTATTGTGCTGCCATCATCCGCATCCACGGTAGCTGTGTCGGTTGATTTGTTAGCCACGACATCTTTGACATCACTATTCGTTTCATCTTTTACTGATTTGTCGCTATTTTTTGACGACGGCATTTTAGTTCCATGTAAACAAAATTATTTTGCAATTCGTGTGCCGGCTTTTTGTGCGATAAGTACAAGAAATTAAATTTATCGATAGTTTCGGGATATGATATGTACGCAGCTTTGTAGGAAAAAAAGTTGTATCGAAACATATTTATTGGGCATAACTAGCACAACTATATTATATTACTGTATTATTTTGTAATTTATCACAGTCAAATAATTTATAAATTATAAATTATAAATTTTTTAATGCTCCCATTGTGTACAAGATGTGTGATCCGCGTACTCACTGTAATTGTGGTGGCTCTATGTGCCACGTTATACAACACTAGCCGCGATAACGCGCGCAGTTTAAAAAAGCACATTGCTTACAAAAAAGATAGAACCAACGAAAACACAAAAAAAAATTAAATAACAAACCCAGACCACCTGTTGCCTGCCAGCAAATCTTAAGTTATGCATATAATTAGTGTAAACAAAAACATGGAAGCCAATGTCTTTGCCGAGCATGTCGGGTCACATAGTCGCATGCACGACAAGCGTGCGCTTTTTTGGCAAAAAAACCTTCAAATTTAGAATTTAAATATAGCAATTAGGCTGATTTATGCAACCCGTCCGCAAGTAACATTAATTGCTGCTAAAAACAAGTGCCCCAATGTCCAATGGAGCCTGAGAATTGTGGCGCCACACACACACACACACACACCAATACAAATACAATGGTACGTATGTAAATTTGGTGGATAAGAAACTAAAGTCGAGCATGTGAAAATTGCATTTCCACAAAATAACCGTTGCCTGCAGTCAAGGCAATTAGCAATGGCTTTTGGCCACACTCGGTTGGTATTTAAAGACAGCTGTGCCCAAAATCGAACAGCCCCCGCAGACGTTATTAAATCGAATATGTTTTGTTTTATTTCTTCTAGCAACGTTAAGTAATGAATTGCCTTAAATGTCAATTAACTGTAGCTTTTGGCGCAGTTTAATCAACGCCAATTATTTGTTCTTCGTCATAGCGACTGCACATATAAGTAAACTTGTTAATTGTTGGTTTATTAACGATCTGTTTGGCTATCGCTTCGTTATTTGATTGCTCGATTGCAATCGTATGGTTTATCAAATGCATATTCAAAAATGCCCTTGTAAATAAAAGCTATTTGCAATTTGCATGCAAACTCAATCTCAATCTGCACTTAATAAAGTTATTGAACATTGTAATCGATTTAACGTTTATATATATATGATACAACGTTTACCATATATATTATTTGGTGTGGGCGTCAACAGATATGGGACTGGTTCTTTAAACAGCTATTACGCATGCTTGTTGCACTTTTTGGCGCGTTCTTAGGTGCAGCAGATTGATATTCTTAGATAATTGATGACATATCTGGGGCAAATTTTGCTCTGTTGTTTTACTAGGTGAAGCCCTTGAGAATGAAGCATTAATATAATATTAATATCAGCTAGTTAATCTTGTTAACTTTAAGAAGAGTTCATAGGTTGAGTGTTTTTTTATAATATGTGTTTGGCATAAAAGCTTTTATAGTTTCTTAACTATTTATATGAAAGACGAAAATCTGAGATAAATATTACCTGCGAGATAAAAATAATAGTATTTAATAGTAGTAAAAATAATAGTATGATATATAAATTTATTATATACTCTTTATGTAGATAGCGTTCAGATTTAAAACTACGTTTGCAATACAAAACTTTCGTTAAATTACAAAAGTATATACTCTATCCTTAGGCATACATTTTTAGGATTCAATTGTAAAATTTATTTAACTAAAAGCATTTTTGGCATACAATTTATGTGAGAAAAAGTATCTTTGAGATACAAGGACATCTTTAAGATGCAAGAAAATACAATACAAAACACAAAATTGTATCTTTGGATAAACTTAAAAAAGTTAAACAAAATTTTCCCATTATGCTGATGCTAATAGCATTTATTTGTGTTAAATCAGCCCAGAGATAAGCCTCTAAACCCAATTGTTCAGTTAAGCATTTCTCGCACCTACTTATACAACCGGTAGCTGTTAAGACCCCTTGATGATTGGCAATTAAAATTGCATTTGCTGGCATATATTATCAGATGTCTACGTGCACGACGCGTTTTATGGTGACCCATATTTGTATCGATCTTTGAGCCAGCAGCCGGTCGTTGTTGTTGTTGTTTTTGTTGTTTGTGGCAAATGTTGGTCAGTGGTGCGATTGCCAGATACCCAACTGCCAACAGGCCAACTGCCTGACTGGCAAATGGCTACCGGTTCGATAAGTTGCGCTCAGTTTTTAGTTAGTTCAGCTAGTTGAGTTAGTTAGTCGACTGTTTTTGCTCTAATTTTGTAGTTTGAAGACTTCAGCAGGCAGGCATTTTGACTACTACCGAAACGCATGCAAATTAGTCAAAAATAGTTGCAATTACATAAAAATCGAGTTATGCTGAGCTATATATATAAATACACATAAATACATATGCTGTGTATGTGTTCATCTAGCCAAGTGCCAAGTGGGCGTTGCATGTTTGCCTTTCACTTTCTAGCGCCAAGCTTTAAACAGCTGGCAGGATATATGCTACACATATTTATAAACATATATATAACTATATATATGTACATACATGTTTATCAAAGAGCACGCTTATATAACAGCTATGCCTTAAATAAAAACCTAGTTGTTTAGCACGTAATTAACTGAGCGATTTAGGCGGCTAACTGTGAACTGTGCAAATAACTGCAAACAATGTTGTCTTGGTTGTTTTTTTGTTGTTGTTGTTGTTGCTGTCGCTTGTTTTTCAATTGAGACATTATTCAATTTGTGACAATCGCGAGAAAATTTAACGGCCGCACAACAACAAAGCGAACACAAACAAACCGAAAAGCGGCCAGAAATCGACAACAATTAAAGGCTTTTTGGCGAGTTCCCAAAGCGATGTTCTAATTTTGGTCAAAGTGCGCGCCACAAAGGCAACAACAATTGCGACAACCAACATTTTGAGCCGCTCTGCTCAACGTTTAATGAGCACCAAAATTGTAAATTTAATTTATAACGTTTGCAGCGCTTTTTGTCAGACGACAAATTTCGTAATTTTTGCACTAAATAAAAATTGAAAAAAAAACAACAACCAAATAGCAACTGCATTTGTTGCTTCGTGTAAACTGTGCCGACTCGGCTTGCATGTCAAAGGTGCATAAAACATACCGCCAAGAATCGAATTGAATCAACTCGACTCGATTCGAATCGAATCTCAAGTGTTTGGCCAGTTCTGTTCCATTTTGGTTGGTTTTGGCCTGGCGTGTAGCTTTAATTGGCACCTCGAGACACCACTTGGTGGCAGGAGCAGATGTATGTGTGTGTGCGTGTGTAGGTGCACTTGATAGTGGTGCATGTTTCGCACTGCGTCAATTTATGTGACACGCATTTTGTGCATTGTCAAAACTGAAATACGCGCATTTGTTTTCGCACATTGTAACATGGTAGGTGGAAAAAAGCGTAAAAAAAACACGCTTCTAGCCAGCTGACAGCTGTTCGACAGCCAACAGTGGCTGCTGCTGCTGTATCCACCATGGAATAAGTATCTGCACGGTCACGCAAGGCAATGCGACGTAAGTTAACAATGCGCAGTGCGAAAAATTGCCATTCGTTGTATTTGATATGCCGTCATATTAAGCTATAAGCATGATTCTAAATTTTACCTTTTGAAATGTACCTAACATATATCATTTATGTGGCATTTGGTGAAAATATTATAAAAAATAAATATGAAAGTCGAAAATTATCACAGACTGGATAAGATAAGTGCACACTTCATAAGCCTGACTGCAAACCCAAAAATAACACTCGTTAGTTGGTTCAAAACATAATCGAGTTTTTAATTGGTTTTTCACATTAATAAACCCTGATATGGGTTCGAACCTGCGTTGCATTCTTTTAAGTTTAATTTTAATTTCATACTTCCAACACCTGACAATCAACGGCTAGTTTAATTGGAAGCAACAATTAAATATACTACCAATAAAAAACTGGCATCATTTAAGCATCTACGAATACTAGAAGAACTTGAAAAATTACGCAGAGCCTTGACCGCAATTGGCCAAGAAGTCAAATGAGCTGAAATAAGCTGAACTTTGACTACTTGAAAAGATTAATTGACCCACACATTGAGATAAAGTTTTTGGCACGTCAAAATTACTGACACATATTATATAATAAAAGCAATGATTTTTAAATTTTAATAACTGTTTTTATTTTCGTTTTTTAATAGAACACTTGCAGAGGCCGCATAACAAGCGGCTAATGGAACCACTTTTACCTGCACTCGCATTTCCATTTCATTTTCATTACAGGCATTTGTGAGAGTGTGTGTTTGCGAGTTTGTGTGTTTGTGTGTGTGCGTCCGTCTCTATTTGTTGTTTGAAGCTGTTGCAATCGCGCACTGGGGCACTGGAGCTGACCAGGCTGACGAGGCGAATGAAAACGAAATCAAAAGCTAGAGACAAACCAGAGCAAAGTGGCGCATGGCAGATGGGAGGGGGGAGGAGAGAGAGGAGCGCTAACTGGAACTGGAAACTGGGCACTGCGAGATGTGAGCTGAAGCTGTTCGCTTTTTTTGCGGTGAGTGAGACTGGAACGTTGTTGACTTACATAATCGCACAAATAGAAACAGAGCACAGCATGGCTCAAACAGTAAATGCAATTTATTGCAAGAAAGAAATCTGCCAGGCAGATTGTCAGTGCCCCCTTCCCTTCCTTCGTTGTCCCTGCTCGCCACCACACTTCGGGACAGACTGGCGACTATTTAGGCATTGTGTCTGGCTGTCTGGAGCGACGGCGACGCGTTCGCAATTTTTTGGTCAGCAACATGATTTTTTGGCATGTGGCTTAGTTTTGCTTTTAATAGACTTTGATTGCATTTGTTGTCCCTCATGCCAGTTGCAGCAATGACAACGATTTGCATTGCAACATGAAACAACAGCAACAGCAACATCAGCAGCAGTGGCAGCAGCAGCAGCAACATAAGTCATAATGCAATGGCACATTTGGCTCATTCGATTGCGTGCCACGGCCGCTAAAGGGCAAAACGAATGACTTAGGCAACGAACTGAGGCTAGCCTCTTAATTGCATCTCTAAACGCTGTGGCGTTAATAGCCAAACGCCAAAAGCTGCGAATTCGCGATTCGCAATGAGCGATTCTTGAGGCTGTCAAGCGGCATTTGTGTAATGGGTAATTAAGCGACTCGTCCGACGTCCAACAACAAGTTTTCCCACGATGCCGTTGCCCGCCTGCCCGGCTGACCGGCTGTTGGCCTGGGCTACTGTGCGCGCGCATGTTTTTCTTTTTTTTTTTAAAGCCCAAACAAACTGCCGTCAAGTACCAGGGGCCAATGATATATGCATTTTTCATGCCAAGCAACAGTCGCAGCAACAACAATACGCCTTCTGCTTATAAATTAGAAGTAGTCAAAATAATAGCCATATTTCTTTGGCGGAACCCTCATACAAAAAAAGGTCAAAGCGGCACCAAGCAACCAACAGCAAACCAAAAATTGCAGCTGCGTTTCTTTGCCGGGTTATCATGACTCGAACAGTTCGATCTCTGAGCAGGCATTATGAGCATCGCCTCCAGCGGCTGCAGCAACTGCAACTGCGGCTAATCAGCTGAACGCACTTAAAGCGATTTCCATGTTTAACGCCGCTGAGCAAATGTATGCAGGGCGACGGTGACGGGGGCGGGGTAGGGTGACGAGTGCTTGATGACGCGCTTGTATGCGGACAGGTGTGCCCGAGCCTCTGGTCAAATTGGTCAATAAGTCTTTAAATTATGATGAGCAAATAAAACTGGGCAAACGTGTCGGTAATAAATTGAGATTTAAGATTCACAATGCTAAAACTTATATGATTTCTTTGTTTCTGTTAAAAGCAAAATTAATGAAAAAAAACTTATTAATCTAACTTTTAAGTACACCCAACACAATACATCAATAATTTAAAGCATACGTCATGACTAAAATGCCATCAAACATCAAAATCGGTTCAGTTTTGACGAAGCTATTGTCAGTTTTGGCATGATGTCTGACGAAAAATTGTACCCTATCAAAATCACTTATATTGTTGTTTGGCAAAGTTACGACTGGGGAAAGTTGAGATCTATCCTTATATGGGAACACTATGGGATATATTCGAGAATTTTTTACATGAATTTGGATCAAAAATTTTATTTTTAAACTGAAATGTAGAATTTATCTAGGCACCGAACCATGAACAAAAAGACCATCCTCATGAAAATCGGTTGAGTTTTGGCAAAGTTACGACTGGAGAAAGTTGAGATCTATCCATATATAGGAACACTATAAGATTTATTCGAACATTTTTTACATGAATTTGGACCAAAAATTTTATTTTTGAACTGAAATGTAGAATTCATCTAGACACCGAACCATGAACAAAAAGACCATCCTCATCAAAATCGGTTGAGTTTTGGCAAAGTTACGACTGGGGAAAGT
>SCDY01000788.1:30000-45968 GCA_004143825.1 Drosophila micromelanica | reverse complement strand
ATGAATTCTACATTTCAGTTTAAAAATAAAATTTTTGGTCCAAATTCATGTAAAAAATTTTCGAATATATACCTTAGTTTTCCCATATAAGCGTAGTTCTCAACTTTCCAAAGTCGTAACATTGCCAAAACTAAACCGATTTTGATGAGGATGGTCTTTTTGTTCATGGTTCGGTGTCTAGATGAATTCTACATTTCAGTTTAAAAATAAAGTTTTTGGTCCAAATTAATGTAAAAAATTTTCGAATATATACCCTAGTGTTCCCATAGAAGGGTAGATCTCAACTTTCTCCAGTCGTAACTTTGCCAAAACTTAACCGATTTTGATGAGGATGGTGTTTTTGTTCATGGTTCGGTGTCTACATTTCAGATTAAAAATAAAATTTTTGGTCCAAATTCATGTACAAAATTTTATGGTTCGGTGTCTAAATGAATTCTACATTTCAGTTTAAAAATAAAATTTTTGGTCCAAATTCATGTAAAAAATTTTCGAATATATACCCTAGTGTTCCTATAGAAGGATATGTCTCAACTTTCCCTTATCGACTGGGCTAGTGATCCTAATTATGAATATATATACTTTATGGTGCCGGATATGCTTTCTTCTGCTTGTTACATACATTTGCACAAAACCATTATACCCTTTTAACCCATTTTCAACGGGTTCAGGGTATACAAAATGTGCGAAACGAATTAATTAAAGTACAACCTGACTTAAATCCAATACGATATTTGAGTCTTATATTAAAGATTATGTTAAAGTGTGAAAAGAAAAATTCTTAAAATAAAAATTTTTTATCAAAGCATTTTTTGACAATACTCGTACTTGATTTAAATACAAAATTGGTAATGTTATTTTCTGAGTGTATCTATTGCTCAATCTTTGCTGTGTTTGCTGTCTCTGTCGTGCTCTGAAATATTTAAGGCGTTTGCGTTAACGCGATGCGACGACTGCCCAATTGCAACACCGGCAATCCGTGTGCCCATATGTCTGAATGTCCGTGGTGTCCGAAGTGTCCGTGCATATCAGAATCGCCCAGTCGCTGTCTGACCCTGAGAACGTTATTTAAGTGGGCACAACGTGGGGCGGTGTTTGCAGGGCGCCGACTAATGTGCAGGTGGCCTCAATGGCCGATAAGTTATTGCCGTTGGTTGGTCCGTATACGGCTCTGTGGCACCGGCATAATGCGCCGGAAAATAGTCAAAGAACTTTTGAAAATTTAATGATAATAGTCCGCGACTGCGACCGCTTGAGCACGATTCCGGCGACGGGCCTCCATGGAGTGCAGCCATAAGTAGTCGCATATACTATATACTCGTACACGTACACGTATTTGTTTGTATATATATTATATCGTTTCATATGTACATTTATATATATCCATTATCCGGGCGAATGTCCATCAATAAATTATGACAAGCGCATTTAAACGGTTTCGAATTGACCAAGTGGTTCGCCTATTTGATTCTCCTTTCTGGTGTCGTCTTTCCGCTCTTCGCCAACTGTCCAGCCATGACTCATACGCCATTATAACTATATCGGTTCAACTATCTAGTACAAATATATGACGCTCAAATTCTTGTTACTAATTTTCCATTGCACTTTGAGTACTCTTCTATACAATCAAGTACAGTGCGTACTAAGTGAAAAGAGTATATTGGCTTCACGTGCATAACAAAATGTTACAAACATCGGAAAACTGGCGGAAAATTATTTTCCATTTGATCGGATTTAAGCCCGTTTTCAACCATTCAATAAAAACCGTATTCCAATTTCAAATTGGATTCAAACTCATTTTCAAAGATTTGCAGAAGAACAGCAATTTTAATGTTTCAGAAAATACTTCTGTAAAGTCGGAAAGTGAACTATATATAATATTATATAATATATTGTGTTTAATATAAATTAAAAAATCAATATACCCTTTTTGACCATTTTAAATGGTCTCAGGACGTAAAAACGACATTAAAACTGATTCTGAGGGAATTTTTGTTGAAAATCTGGCCAAAGATTTTTTGGCTTTGTCCACTGGGACGTAATCAGAAAAATTACGGATCATTAAAGAGCGCAATAAAATTATTTGTATACTGAGTGCGTGGCAAATCGATCAAATCAAAATGCCAAAAATTGTGATTTATAGTCACCAGATTTGGCATGGCCTTCTCTGAAAATGTTTGAAATTTAAATATTTCCAAATGAACAATAATTAAAAATTTGACTGTTTTAAGCTGCAACATTTGTTGTTAAAGAAAAAAAAAGATACGTAGATACTGTCTTGTATCGACAAGTCAACAACAACAACATCTTTAGCTCTTTAATGCCAAGATGCCCGAAAACGTAACAGCAGAAACAGTGGCCCCAGGCAAAGAGGCTCCTCCCCCTCCGGTTAACCCAACCAAACGCACGTATCGAAGTATGCAACTGTCAGCTGTCAACGGAGATGGGATTGCCTGGGGCGAGAAAGGGGTTGGGGGATGGAGCATGGATAACGGGCAGCCGAACGGATGCGGAGGAGCTGGGCGTTGCAAGTGGCTGACAAATGCATAAAGTTTTCATTTCCATGATTTATTCAAAATCCGACATGACAACGTTTTGACTATCTGTCGTTGGCCGTTGACGTTCTCATTTCCATTTCCATTTCGATGACTCTAATTTGGGTGGGCGACATGTACGGGAGATTGTGGCCAAGTGTCCCAATGTCCTGTACGACATTTCCTTTTGACAATTTGTGCCCAATTGAATGTTGGCCCAAAGGCCCAACGATTCTGCTTAATGATAGGTAGCAAATTAAAGGATCTGTCAAGTAGCAGTTGAGACTGTTAAGTAATATAGTGCTGGATATGAGGAGGGGTGGGGGTGGGGGTGGGGGTGGGGGAATGGAGTGGGATGTGACATTTGCGAGTCAGCAGCATCCTTGTTCCTTTCGGGTCCTTTCGAGTTGATGGTTTTTCTGCACATCCATCAGCAGTTACTAGGCAAATCCATTTGCAAGTTCATCATCATCATCATCATCAACAACAGCAGCAGCAGCAGCGACAGCAGCGACAGCAGCGACAGCGACAAGGATGCATTCCAAACGGGAGTTACAAACACACACACACACACACACACACACGCACACTCATGTGAGCAACTCAAAAATATTGCTGAACAACGTGACTACGACAACGACAATTGGTGATGACAAAGCAAACGCGCAGCAGCTAAACTTTTGGATTGAGAATCAGTGTGAAGGTGGCACGTGTGTGTGTACGTGAGTGGGTGTGTGTGTGTGCGCTTGTGTGCGCTTGTGTGGGTGTGCGTGTGCGTGTGCGTGTGCGGGCACTTGGCCCGGCACGGTAGCCAGCAAGGAGCCAAAGCCGGAGCCATAGTCGCTGCCGGAGCCTGGCACCTTACGCAAATCGGGGCTTGCCAATGCGCAGGACCAACCGAAGGACACGGGTAACAGGGCAAAGCTCAAATGCAAAAGAACAGCCAAAACAGACGCCGTGCTCTCCCACACCAACAACACCAACAAGAACAACAACAACAACAACTGCAGCAGCAGCAACAACAACAGAATAGTTGATTTCCTGGTTTTGTTTTTTCGATTCTGATTTTTAGAATGACAATCGAATGGCGATACTATATGTATTTATGTATATATGGAAAGTCAGTCAAGCATATATATGTACGTTTGATTTACTTGTGTTAAAGATTAACTTGTAAAGTTCAATTTTGATTTACGTATCGCGTGCCAGGCGCGAATTATGTTTAGATCAAGCTTAAAAGCTCAAAGTTCAGTTACCGTAAGAAGCCTCAGCACACAGCAGAGAGTGAGAGAGAGAGAGCAAAAGAGACACACATTAAATAAAATAACAACAACAACAATAGCGATAGGCACGCCAAAGCGCTATCAGGCGGCATTCAGACTGCGCTGCTGGTGTGGGTGTTGTTGTTGTTCTTGCTGCTGCTGCTGCTTCCATTCTTCCTATATCTCTTCTTCCTCTGCTAACAGCTCACTGTTTTTGTTGTTGTGTGAGTTTACGTGTACCCAGCTGCCAGTTGCCAGTTGCCATTTGTCCACACATACAGGAAGAAACAGAAAAAAAATAAACTAAAAAGCACAATGCTGTGCGTTCTATGCGCGCAACAGAGACGGCTAGAGCGAACATCAAGGCGCAAGAGCGAGAACGGACGCGCGTCTCCAAACAAGAGAGACACGCGCAGAGAGCGCGCTGAGAATACATACGCGTGAGAGAGAGGCGAGCAGAAACCCACACACACACACACACATGGAAATGCCAATTCATAATTGTCAAAAATACCAACCAAAAAAAAAAAATAAAATAAAAAAAAATATTGCCAAAATAAATGAATTTGTAACCTGAAAAAAAGAAAAATTTAAAAAAAAAACCAATAAGGCGAGTTTAGCCAGCGACGCCACAAATCAAGTGAAAAATTGCAACAGCGGCCGCTGCCGCTGCCAGCTGATGTTGTGGGCAGAGCGCCAGCTGAACCAGCTGAGCTGTCAACGCCATCGGGAGTCGAGCACCGCGAATCGTTTGGACCTCGCCCCTAAACATAACATGGCAGATTCTTGACTAGGCCCCTTAAAAAACAAAAAGCAAAAAACCATAGCCGGGCAGTCGAGCGCGCGCTCACTTTCATTTTAACAGGACGTTCGTCAAATGAGTCCAATTGCCCAGCTGTCTGTCTGTCGGTCGCACTGTCGCTAGATTACTGCTGCTGCTGCCATCGTCGTCGTCATCGTTTGCGTGTGTGTGTGTGTGTGTGTGTGTGTGTGTATGTGCAGAGTCTCGTTTCGCGTTGCTCGTATTGTGGTCGAGTTAATTCGAACTTGCTCGTCATCGGCATCGTCGTCCTCATCGTCGTCGTCGTCGTCGTCGTCGTCGGCGTCGTCGTCGCTGGGCGTCCTCCACAAAGTTGTTTCGTCGTCGCCAGTTAAGATTCAGTCTGTATTGTGTTTACACCCATGGCTGACGTAGAAAGCGCAGAAAAACTAACTTACTTAATATGTACTTACAATAAAACAATAAAAATAAGAAATCTAAAAGAGTATTGACAAGCCAAATGCAACAACAAAATTAACAACAGCAAGCATTTTAAAAAAGATTTTGAACAGTCCAATACAATAATTACAACAATCATTTAATAATACCACAAAATAATAAAAAAAAAACCAAATATTTAAAACAAAAAAAAACAAACAAAATTTCAGCTGTTTTCTTTTCAAATTTTTTTGAGTGCGCGTGTGTTTGTGTGTGTGCGGTGTCTGTTGTGTGTGAGAGTGTGTGTGTGTGGATGAGTGTGTGTGTGTGCCAAGCTATAAAAGCAAAAGCAAAAAAATAAAAAGAATAGCACAAATTAAATTTCGATTCGTAATACGTTCAATTCAAATAGAAATAGCGAAAAGGCGTAAGCAGAACAATTAAAATACGATAAACAACAACAAAAACAGAAGCAGAAGCAGCAGCAGCAGCAGCAACAACAACAAAAATAAAACACTATGAAAGCCGAAACGATACGACGGATGTACCAATGCGAGACCGCTTCAATGTCGTAAACAACAGCAACAAACGCAAAGGGCTCCCCGCATCCCCTCGTACAACAAGCGACGCAACATCGAGGCATACACAAAAAAGTAGGCTAACTAACCCATATTAAATATATTATATATAATATACCACTAACTTAACTATGAAATAGCATCAACAATTTCCTATCATTACGTTTTTCACTTTATTTCTTTTATGGGGCTGTGCTTTGCTCAAAATATATATCAAATATAATGACTGGAAATGTAGGACTTGTAGGAGTTCAACACAAAAATACAACAAAATATGTTTGAAAGTTATTTTCGTAACTATAGAAATTTAAAGAAGCAAAATCAAAAGATTGAACCGTTGTATTTATTTTCTATTAAATTTTATTGAATGAAACTCAAAAGATATAACAAATATAGTTAAAATAAATTTGAATGAAGCCCACAAGTAATTTTAATATTTCAGAATCTTACAACGCGTTGACAAAAAACTGAAGAAAGGAATGTTTTAAAGATCTAGAACAAAATATTATATTTTTGGTAGTAAAATTCCATTGCTTTGCTTTTAATGCTTGTACAAATTTAAAGAATTTAAAAAAAAAAAGCGCACCAAAGACCTAAGGAAACTGGCAGGACTTTAGAATCAAAAAAGATTTCAATAACAAGCTAAAAATTCCCTAACTATACATACACCAAGTAAAAACTACTTCCATCAAGTACAAACATTGTCAAAATTCGGTCAGCGTGGACATTTTGAACTAAAACAAAATTCCTGTCTTTACAACATTTTTTTTGAATCGCGAAATTCTTAAATATAACCCTGCAACCATAAAATGCTCAAAACATTTCAAGTACAAAACGGTTTGAATATTTTCACTCTTGAACTTGGACTGTCATTTTTGTAATTTTTCGAGTGCGTATAATATTTAAAATATTTCAGAAATAGTTGTTGTTGCTTGTAACCTTAACTCTTGTTAGATTAATGGTGCTACATTTTAATGACTTCCAAACACAATGAAATTCATATTTTTATGTCCATACACAAATGAAACACCCTGTTACTTTTGCGCAAAATAAACAAATCCCCCAGATTCAATTACAGTTTTAAAGTTCTAAGCACCAACTCGAAAAAGCGAGTTCTTAGTTCCACACACATTCTTTTACTTTTCAGTTTTCAGTTTCAGTTTTTCAAATGTTGTTGCTGTTTGTTTTTGGGCCAAGCCGGCTGTCGGGCAATTGCTGAAAAATGCTTGATCAAGCCAGTTTCAGTGGCAGTTGCCAGTTTCCGGCTTGTTGATTGACATTTCCGCTATGTTAGGGGCTTCAAGTGGGCGGTGTGGGTGGCTGTTTGGCAAGTTTGGACTTGCTTGCTGTCACATGTTTCTGTCGCAGCACGCTGATTGTTGTAGCTGCTGCCGCTGCTGCAAGCACAACCTTACAACAGCATCTCGATAGCTTATGCAATTCGCAGACTTTGATAAACAGAGCTCGCAGAGACACAACAAGAGGCATCCCCCAAGCACCGCCCCATCTGTGGAGTGGCAGAGTGCGTTTATATGTAAGGAATTGCTGCGCGGACGTTATGTAAGGCCTGTGAGTATGTTAAAACAGCAATAACAACAACAACGAGTCATGATAGATAACAGCAACTGAACAACTGTCCAACCGAGAAGCAGTGAAACGTGAGAAACTTCCAACGCATAATAATAAAAGCAACTCACAATAAAAAAAAAGGCAAAACAAGAAAAATGTGTGCGGCTAACGTTGCGTATGCGTTACGTTGCCATTTCATGTTGCGTATACGTCACGTTGCCGCTACTGCTCTCGTCGCTGTTGCCTTATGATGCCCCAAAGTATGCATCGCATAATCAAAATTATTCTTTAAAGCAGCAAAATACCATTTTATTTCTTTATGAGTTTAATTGGACTCGAATGAAAAACTGTAAAACTTTCGACGGCACAGCCGGTTTTCCGCTGCTGCAAAAAAAAGTAAAAAGTTGTATTAGGCCTGGGCACAGGTTGCAGATTTCGTTTGGGTGCTTTTCAAAAGTGCCTTTTGTGTATAAATGGGAAATGAGCTAAAGTTGTGCAAAATATGATTGTTTTTTTTTTTGTATTCTTCTCTTAGGCTTGTTTGTATTTTAATATTAGGCTAATTATTTAATTATTAAAGAGCGCAAAATTTAGTCAATTGCAATTTTTTTTTATAATTTAAAAAACAGTCAAATCTAAATCGTGCGCATTACATATATAGTTATTAGTTGTTCTATTGCCAAGTTTGGTCAGGATATCTTGAAAAAAGTTTTTAAAGCCAAATTTTTTCTCCAACTTCTACCCCTACCTGTAAGCGCATTCTTGTTTATGCTTATTGAGAAATGTTAAGGTTTTATACCTTTCATTTTATTTCAACATAGTTTGTATATATTTTTTAGATGAATATTTTACGCATGAATTCATCTGTAAAAATTCTGATTTTTCCAGGAAACAACTAGCTCTTTTATAAAAGACTAAAGAATTTGTCATTTATTTATTATTCAAGCGAAGTTTTCTTTCAATATTGAATATTGCCCATTTCTTGTTTTTTTTTTTCTTGTCTTGTTTATAGCTCATCAATTATTTGAATACTGTCACGCCAGTGGCATCCTCCTCCTTCCTCGAAATGCTTGGGGATTTCGCTCGTTAAATATTCAATTTGAACATAATTTGAACACAATGTTGATTTAAAACTGCTTATAATATATGCAATAACATATATATTTTTAACACTTGAGTGTAGAACAACAATGAAATCTGTAAAACTGAACAAGATACTTGTGCGTTTGTTTAGACCCCAAGGGCCAATGACCTATCCTTGAATTGATGGCTATGACAATGCGCTTTTATGAGTAATTATAATGTTTTTGTTTAATTGTTTGATATTTGAAATGCTATCGGCTAACGGTAATCAATCATGCCTGTCATATTGTTAGCTGGTCTTCAATTGGCTGACAGCCAAAACTGAACTGTAAAAACTAACTTCAAACTCGAACTAAAAAGAAGTATAACAGTTGCAGTCGAGTCTAACCAACTGCACAATACTCGTTCATTTTCAATTTATTATTATAAATTCGAACAATTCTAAATCTTTGAAAAGAGGCCAAGATACTTTACCCCTAATAAATAAATGATATATCCACTACATTTTTTGTGAGATCATCAGTTTTAAGACTGATCTGAAAATCTGAGCACTTTATATAATGCGGGTATATACGAATATTTATACTAGAGTCCGACATTGCACAAACCCAATATACTCTTTTCACTTCGTGAATGTGTTTGTGTTGAACTGTGCCCCACTGAGCACAGTTAAACAAGAAGAAGAAGAAGAACAAATAGCTTTTACTTTGCGCTTTCCGATTCCGGAATCAATTGCTGTCAGATGTCGTCTAGCTGAAGTGCCTGCGATTGCACAGGTGAACTTCAAAAGCCACAAAGCAACTGCTGCTGCTGGCATATTTACATATATGTATACTATATGCATCTATTTATTTTTGTATTCGATTTGTTTTTATTGTAATATCGACAAGGATTGACAGACTTTATTACACAAAAACAGGTTGTGTGTTTTGTCCTCTTGAACGACAACAATTTTTCAGTATTTTCACTTTTTCTATGGTTTTGTTTTTGTTTTTTTTTGTTGTTGCGTTGAGCAAGGACACGTTCGTCTCGTTTTCAAGTAGATGATTACGTGACTCAGGCACGAATACACTCACTCACGCTCATTTATTCTCTCGAGAGAGTAAGGATTTACTTTGTTTTTTGTCCATTCTGCATTCTCAAACGTTTTACTGCTCGGCTTTAAAATCGGCATTAAACTGTTTGTGGCTGCAACGTAAGCATTGTAAGACTGAAATGCCTTTTTAATAATTAATAATAATTTCCACAGCAGTGGAAAATCTGTGAAAATACTATAGTATTTCTTTTAATCATTTATTCAATTTGAATTGTTTTCAAGTTCTTTCCACCAATTTATAAGCCCCCTAAAACAGATTGGTGTCAAATGAGAGAATCCAAAGCGATTCAAAACTTCCACATTAAATAAACTCATATATTTTCGTTTTAAACTCTTTTTAACTAAATTTAGCTCGTAAAAGTTCGACGTATACCTTACGTGGAATAGCAGACACATGCACCTACAAAAATAAGTAAGAATGCTCTAGTCAGAAGTGACCGACTAAAAGATACTCTGATCACTGCGATCTGTTGTTATAAACATTTTAACACCCTTGTATTCACACATACATATGCAAATTCACACATGCACGCACACATTCATGAATTTATGAATTATGTGTTTTTTGCGCTATGGGTCGAATGGTATAAAAATCCAGGAAATATTCCAGATCTTCGTATTTTTTAAGAGAACAGTCTCCCAGATAGGCTAAAAAACTGAAACGGAGAGAAAAATTATAAACTCCTTCTGCGTTTGGGTTAGGAGAGTCTATAGTCGAAAAGTTTAGGTCGGACGGACATAACTAAATAAACTCAGCTCATCGAGCTGATCAATTACCTCCTTCTGACTGTTATATTCTTTTGCACAAAAGCAATATATCCTTATAACCTTTGAAGGGATTCAGGGCATACAAACCTATTTTTCAAGTTGCATCTACTTTTCTGCCAAATAGCTGCACAACATTTATCAGAAAGCCAAGCACAATAATTTCTGGTTGGCTTTTTCTTGAGAATTCCCATTTGTACACGCTTTAAGTGCACAGCTTATTCACAGCTCTTTCGCTAAAAACTTAAAACTTTATTCTCTACCGCCCTGAGATGTGCGCTATGCCTCAACATACATTTGGGAATATCTTAACTAGAAGTTGGATATTTTAGTGTAGCTGCAAAACAAAAAATCCCTTGGCTGAAAAGAATAGAATACAAATCCGACAAAAAGCACAGTTTTCTTCATTGTGAGCACGAACTTTACTCTCTTGTGCTTGGGGGAACAGCTTCAAACCTATGCACACATTTGTATAGCTGCCTTATTGAGCAATACACAACTATTTTGGCATCGTTGGCACATCTTTTGCAAAAACGACAAAAAGGGCAACACTGCCCAATCCGATGTATAGATGGCGCCACTAGATTGTGTGACTTTGGAAAAGCGTCTAATCTACATACGTAATGTTTAAAATGATTGGCCGAGCACAGCTAAACGAAATACATTGTGCACGTGTCCAGCTATTCAACACAAACACACACAGACACACACACACATACATACCCTTTTACACCCACCAGTGAGCCTTTCTATAGCTTATTGCCTGCCTTGGTAGTCACGAGCCGTCTAAACGCTTTTTGATATTCTTTGGCCAAACAAGTTTTTCACACACACATACACACACACACACAGCGTGTGTTGTTGTGCGTTTTATGTAAATAGAAATTCCCCTAAAACAAGTGAACTTTATTTGTTTTTGTTGATGTTGAACTTTAACGCACGTGGCCCTGACCGCATGTCCAATTTAGGCCAAACAACAAAATAACTAAGTCCTGGCCCAGGCTCTGGTTACCAATTCGCTGTCCATCGAAACGTTTACGCTTTGCTGGACAGCCGCTTCCGTTGCCACTATTCAAATCATTGTAATTGAAACGAAATTGCAATTGTAGAGTACTTTCCCTATTCCACCCTTACAGTTCGTATTGGCAATCAGTTTGCCCAATACTCATACGCAGCGTATACGGATAATTGAACAAGCGTGCGGGCTGTCTTTACAATTACCACATACTTGTTAGGGCTAACCGAGTGTGAGAACGGGGTGAGGGGGCGGGTGGATTAGCCATTGTAGGCTTGTGCACTTTTCTTCGTTGACGAAAAGACAGAAACACTTTCAGTCAAGGCCAATTGAGCTTTCGGGGCATTGTTTATTAATTATTTGCTTTGCGTTGACCTATGCACAGCCAAGACACACACCCAACACACACACACACACGCATATATACAAATATATATATATATATATATATACTGACAACAACCAGCCCCACCACGCCTCTCAATATCAATCCATATTACTGAGCATTGATGTTGTTTGCTTTTTGGTCGTATCCATGTGCTCACATTGTTGTGCGTGTGTGTGTGTGTGTGGCTACAAATATTTGTGTTACAAGTTTGCATGGAAATTATAATGAGAACGCTCATACTTTACAACAAGTTGCAACAGCAATGAAAACACAACTCAAATTAAGTAAACTCAACTGGAAACTTAAACACACTCATCATTATGAACGACATTATTATGATGATTTTAATAACGAATATTACAGTAGTTTTCTACGAAATTAAAACTGGTCTCTCCTTGAAATTGCTATTAAACAGTTATTAAAAACTTTATCCTTAAAATGTTTAATGCCTCAAAATAAGCAAATGAGTCTGCTTTATATTTCCTTTTTTTAACATTCTTATTATATTTATATTGAACGCTTTTCTAAGTAAAGAGTTTACTGGGTTTGTGACATGAAATTTTGAATACATTCTATTAAAATTTAATGACTACACACACTGAAAATCGATAAAATCGATACATTAAATTATGCAATTTGTTTACTGACGCCTCCGTTAAAGAGCGCACAAATAATTTATTTTATTTGGCCACTGGGGGGTGTGATAAATCGATCACATTTTCTCATATCTATATCCTACAATTTTAGAAGTAAAGCCACCAATTTTGGCAGACAATTTCCTTCTGACCTCAAAATATTGCACAAAATACCAAAGTGGACATATTCCCAAAATTACAATAATAATTAAAACCGATTAATCGATAATTAATCAAATTACACGCGACTGCAACATTCTCTGATATTCCTATAGTTCTAAAGAACTATGATTGGTCATATTTTTAAAATATGTATTTTATGTTTTAAATGTGTTAAATATTTTGCCTTAAAAATGGTTTTCTAACAAAAATATTGAATAGCTTGAAGTCAAACAAAAAAAATTAATCTGCCAAAAACCAAATTTTAATTTTGTTGTATACAAACGTAGGTCTTGTAGTTATACAAAAATGTTGAATATTCGAATCAGCTCGAAAACAGTTTGACGTTTTCTGTTTTGAGTGTTCACTGCATTAGCCTGATTATCAACGTGATTGCAAGGAGCCGAAAGCGTCAGGCGCTGGAACGTGATACAACGTGCAACGTGCGTCAACGGACCCTCGCGCCGGCCCCTAACACATAAATTTATATAAGTGTACAAAAATACATATATTATTCATATGAAATCCAAATGCATTGAATTGGAATTGAAAGTGGTTCAGCGGTGCCAGTGACAGTGGTGGCGCTTGCATTGCGACTGGCATTCAACGTCAGAGACATGCGTCCAAGTGGCACATGTCTTGGCTGCGATTCATAAAAATGTTCGGGTTAGAGGTTGTTTTGCAGAGGGGTCCCCCCTCGCCCCTCGCCTAGACACACTCGCAAACAATGGGGTTAGTTATATAGATATTGATTTTCGATCATAACAACCTGCAATGTGCCTGCCACCGACGACGTGCCCCAAAAGCAACGACAATGACAAGGCAGCAACTACAGCGACAACGACAGCTACAATGTCTCGACCATTTGGCTTATGGTGGGTTCACCTTGTTGTCGCGCAGAGAGGGGGGCGGGAGGGAGGGGTGTCTTGGGAGTGAGGCCTAAGAAATTTCTTGTCATTGTCAAGTTATCATTATTTATTGGATGCGCCGCTTTGGCACGCTCCCAGCACGAAGAAGAAGGACAAATCTAGGAAACGGCAACACTACTAATAATAACTATAAGTGCTAAGCTGTCAAATGGACGAGCTTGAAGATACCCTATAAACTGTGCACTTAGTTAGTTTCTTGATTGCTCAAAAGTGTCTCTTTATTGTCCAATTAGGTTCACCTCTATGTTAACCTAGAGCAGGTATCCAAACATTGAAATCTCTCGACAAATTAGTCATAGATGACCTATTTAACACATTTTGACTATAGGGTATACAATATCACATGGCTGATGCAGGCCACCCTTCAAATCAAACCCAATCAAGCTACCATCTCCTCCTCCCTATACCACATCGATAAAAGTGATAAGTGAAGTGTGCGACGGCCAAACAATGAGTTTATAACTTAGACTTGACAACCCTGCCCCAATATAACTTGACACATGCGACTGTACACTGACCGAATTGTGCACTCAGGGTGAACTAATTTACTAATTCAAAGTTTTCAACCCCCTCACACTCCTGTTGCCTATTGGCAAACTGAAAATATTACTTATACGCCTAATTAGGCTTTAACAAAGCGAACACTTCATTATGAATTTCCTGTACTCGAAAGCAAAATAATAAATAGAAAAAAAAAATTGCTGCTGGCCACGCCAAAAAAATACACCTCAACTAAACGTAAATTACGCCAAATTTATTAGTCAACACAAACGAAAATGAAAGCTGGCAACAAAATCATGTGCACCCCGCTGTGAGCAGCAGACATTACAGGGCAAGGGGGAATTGGGGTGGGCGCCCGAGCAGGAACCCAAACCGGGTGCCCAAATCTAATCGGTGTCGTTGAAGCTATAGGCAGCAAACTCTAGCAACAACACCAACAACAACAACAACAACAACACTCAAGTTCAGTTACAGCTCCTGGGACGTTTGTTGGCTCGTTTTGCGTGTTAGACGCGTTTTGTATAGGAAACTCGATAATTTCCACCAATTTCCTTCGAGTACAAACATGTGTGAGTGTGTGTGTGTGTGTTCACATGTGTGTGTGTGTTTGTGTGTGGCTAAAACTTATAATGTGTTGTATGCGTGCCGGCGAAGGCTCGTAAAAGGGCTCACAATGAGTATGTTAATTTTCGAAAGGTGAGACTGTAGGTGAGAAACAGAAAAGGGGCGTGGCACAATGGCACTGCGGCAACCCATAAGCTAAATGAGGAATTGTCGTGCAAACACTTAAACACACTTACCTATTCGTTTTTCTATAAATACACAGAAAAATATATGCATATCTGACAGCTCTGAAACTAGGTAATGGAAAATCGTAACTATTTTTGAAAAGGTGCCAAATGCCATTTTCCTGTCTGTCTGCCTGTCTGCCTGTCTGTCTGTCTATCTTACTGTTAAGGGCTCAATTGCAATGCCGCATGCAAATTGTTGCCAACTTTGGCTGTGGAATTTGACAACTGTGATTATTCTATATATTTTATATGAAATATTCAAAGCCCGGCTGAGAAAGTTGGCATATTCCACTTATCTGTACGAAACACAGTTAAATGCTGTTCTCGGAAACTATACTATACGACAGCACTCATTACGTATTTATGGCCAAGGAAACGTTTAAGGCTGCAGCTCAAAAAGAAATTGCTAAATTAAAAGCCAGCTCGAGATAGTGTTAACTAGCTGGAAGACACAAAAAATGTGTAGAAAAATTGTATAAGATAAGAAAGGAAACGAAAGGAGAAAAAGTTACAAAAGCGCTGCAAGTGCAACCTTAAGGAAAAAAGTAAAAAAGAAAGCTGAGAGCTCTTAAGATTTTTTTCAGCCCCAAGATTTTCAAGAAAAAATTGTTTGTGCATATTTTAATAGTCCGAAATACCCATTACAAAAGGTCTGATTGACGATAAAACGTTTCATAGATTGAGTATATTTAGGAATTTTTAAAATATTAATTTCATTTCACATGATATAAATGCACTGTAACCGTTATTTGACAACGCGTGGCCTTAGTTTCAGCAAAAGTTACGAAAATTCGACCGCTTCAGTAAAATGCCCCGAAAAGTATGCTACACTTACAGCCAATATGGCTTGGCGCATATGAAAAATCGTGTTCGTGTTCATTTCCAGGTATCGAACATAATCCTCTTATTAATATATCTCCTTTTCGCATCTTAATAACGTAACAAAACTTTTTTTTACCGAAAAATAAAAAGAAACTGATGTTGATAAAATTGTGGGGAGATTTAAAAAAAAATTTTTAAAATATGTATACAAAATCAATTAGGCAGACGATGACTGACTAAAATTTAATCAAACATGACAATATTACGGGAGCTATGGAGCCGAGAGCTTAAAATGTCACATTTTTTGTCAATTTAAATCTGCCAGTAAAAAACTTAACGCAGAAACCTTTCATGTACTCTTTTCAGTTCGTAAAAACATTGAAAACTCGATTTGCATTGGGTTTTTTTTTTAATTATTTAATTTCAATAAACTTTGGTATAAATTGGGTTCCGGCTTTTACAGTAATTGAGATACAGCAACTATAAAAAGGCACAGAGCATATAACATTTATATTGTAGTTTGATATGGACAAAAAACTGGACTCACAGGATATGTAGCCAAAAATCTGTCAACTGATACATAAAAAAAAAAAAAACGAGAAGATATATTGTTTCCGTTTGGAAGGTATTCATAATTTTGTTAGTT
>SCDY01000788.1:0-27500 GCA_004143825.1 Drosophila micromelanica | reverse complement strand
GTTTCACATCTTTGCAAAAAAGAATAATCAAAAGAAACACGACTTTTTCTCTGGGATATACATCAAATATTGCAAATGAATGGGTATTTCTACCATGGATGTAAATAAAATCAAATAAACAAGTATTTGCTATTGCTGTGGCTTGTGCAACTCATTTTCCACAACTTCGAACTTCAGTTTGGTTTTTGTTTTCATATTTTCGACAAAGTGGAAAGCGATCACAATAATGAAAACAATGTTTTTCTATAGATTGAAGAAATTTGTTAAAAGCTACTCAAACACTGTGAGAAAGTATAAAAATGTTGCTAATATATTTATGTTAAATTAAATACTGAGATTTGTTACAACGGAAAAATATGTCAGGCAGGTCGGGTACACCCGTCTACAGCGTACTTACTTGTTTTGTATTATCTTGGGATCACAGTAATTTACTTTATTATTTTACTTTACTGCTATGATATATATTTTGATATACAGCACATAACAAAATCTGTTCATCTATATTAAAACTTAAAGCTCCTAAATAATGAATATTTATTCGTTTGTACAAACCCCTAAGGTAATTTAAGGCAATGTTCAGCTTGTTTGCTCAGCTCAATTGTTCACTTAATCATAAAACCCAAAGATGATATTAAAAACTGCGTCTAATTGATTTTAGATTATGTAAGTCACTAACAGACGGAGCAAGCTTTTATTTACATAACTAGATTTAATGAAGCTCTATGTAGAATCTTAACTTCTTAAAAATATTTGTAAACTTATTTTTGAATTTAACTTAAACTGTAAGCTAGTATTAATGATAAGCAATATACGTTAATTAACTTAATAAAAGAGTATTTGCGATCAGTTCGAAATCAAATAAAATTTAAAATACCCCTAAAATACCACTATAATTATTGCACCAAGTTAGCGTATAAGTTTGGTCACCCACAGCTCACGTGTTATGTTGCCTGATTTGTGATTTAATTAACTAAATACTTATACATGATTATATAATGGTAATGGTAATGTATGCTAACTGATAAATTCACACGAGTTTTTGGACGTAGCGCACACGCACACAAACCTCCACCCACCAACTTATACAAAAAATAATTGAATAAAATAATTACATAGGAGTAACACCTGCAACCAGCAACTCACCTATTGAAATTTATTTGTTTTATTATGCCACACGAAGTTGACAAAAATATACAAATATTCTTTTATAAATTTATATATTTATATATTGTATGTATATATTAATGTTTTAGCTCCGCAAGCCAGCGTCGACACTTTCAATTCCTGGCTCGATGAAAACACCTTCCATTGCGAACCGGGAACAGATCTCATCTGGATGCAACGAAGAAGCAGCCGAGGCACTTGTGGGTATCCACTCAGACTACCCTAGGTATGAAATGTATGTATACCAATCGCCAATCCGTCATTTCCCTTCCAAGCAAACGACAAGTAAGAATCTTGCAATCGGGCTCAACCGACTGCACAATACTCTGTTCACTGTCGAAAAGATTATCATTGATTAAAACTTGAACTGTAACCAAAAATCCTTCTTATGAAACCATAATGGCTATGTTATGTATAACCCAATATTCACATTTACACTTCATGAACAGAGTATAAGAAAAAAAATAAAGCGTATCTCGCTAAACGTTTATAATCAAAAAACAGCAACTACATTGTAGCTTGCTCTAAGCCACATTCCATTGCCCATTCATGTGTCCCCGAAAAACAATAACAACAGCCAGCTAACCGCATACACAACAACAACAACAAACACACACACACCAGCACACACAATTTAGATAATGCCTTAGCACTAACTAGACCCAAAAAACCGACGGAAAAAATTTGACTAATTGCCATGGGCCATAATTAGCTGTCAGCGCCAGAAGAGCAGATTATAAATATCATTACATAAGTATATCCTTCAAGGCTACTAAAATGCACAAACACACACACACACACACATACACACACCCATACATACACGCATTGAACGCCACAAAACTAATCCCAACAAATCTCAAAGTTAATATACATAAAGTTTCTACCACTAAGCCGTGCGCAGAAATGGATTTGAGGCCAGGGCCCCAAATCAAGTCCCATTGACTTTTTGATGACCATTCAATTTGTATGGCAAAGTATGGAAAATATTCTAAAGTCAATATGGCTAAAGGAAATACGTATTGTATGTGTCCAGCTCAATGCATAAATAAATCTATTTAAGTGCCTTCAAAGTACAAAATTTTGCAATAACGTTCAAATTGGCACAGTTCAGCATTTCGATACCCTGTTATTATACGAGTGCTTGCAGCAGGGTATCTTAAATGGACAGAGAATAACATATTAAATTAAACATGATAAATGAAAATCATGTCTGTTACAATCTCAGTGATTTTCTAACATAAATTTTAATATTTTGAAATTCATAATGAATTCTAAAAATAAAATTTTAATTATTATTATTAATTAAATAAAAAATAGGGTACAGTTTAGTCTGGCACACCCAACTCTTTCAGTAAATATACGATATGCAGCATTGGCAAAGGGAGGAGCGGGGCTATGTTTTCTGTTTTCAATTCTCAGCAAAATTTGCCCACAAATTTGCGAACATGTGTGTGCTTTTATATCTGGATCTGTGTATGTGTGTTTTTTCGTATCTTTTGGATACACAAATTGATGTGACACAGATTTTCATGAGACAACAACAACAAAAGGAAAAATAAAGCAACAACAACAACAAACCTGTCATCCATTAGTTAGAGATTTATTAGGCAATGCCGTCAGATACATTTCGGCACAGACAGCAAGTCTGTCATATTCTAAGATATCGAGCAGTTAGTTAGTTAGTTGTTAGCGGCATATGAAGTGGGGTCATAATCGAGTGTTGGCTTGCGGCATGGTTTTTCAATTAGCATTGAGCATACGCCCCGTTCTGCTGATATTTTCAGGTATATGGAAGAACGTGCGCTTACTGGCGGCAATACGTCCAGGAAGCCATCAACGAACTCGGCCAAACACAAACCCAATGTGGGCTATCGCCTGGGCAAGAGAAAAGCTTTATTCGAGAAGCGCAAACGCATCAGCGACTATGCCCTGGTCATGGGCATGTTCGGGATCATCGTGATGGTGATTGAAAACGAACTGAGCAGTGCCGGCGTCTACACAAAGGTGAGCTATTACCGAGTGCTAATTGCAAATGACGAGTGGAATTCGATTAACGTTAATGATGAATGCCATGCACATAACGAGTGATGAATTACACGTCACCTATTAATATTGATTATTAATAACTGATGGCACTAGCTTAATTAAAGCTACTCGTTACTTACCCATATGTGTGGTAAGAGTAAGAGCAAAAGAGTAGAGAAGCTTATTAATAGCGAGTGTAACTTCTGCTTTCTACTTACCATACATCTAATGATTAATACAAATATTATTATTTCTCTTTGTTGTTGAATTACCTGATTATAAGTTAATAAAAAGTAGTAATTACTAATGACGGGTTATATCATGTTTAACGATCGAATCCTCATTACTGGCAAAAACAACATTTTATTAAGTGAAACTTTGAATCGAAAACTCTATTGATAAGAACTAAAATATTTTTACCACAATCCTGAAAATTGATATGGCATGTAAAATTATTTTTCGATTTTTTATTGATATTTTTCGATATTTTTATATAAGTAACGTATAAAAAAATTTTAATAAAGAGTAAAATATCAAGTACTGTAGAATACTTTTGTGTACCTAACTAAATTTTTTGATTTTACAAATTATATTGTGACACAATGTGAATTCATGTTTGTTGTGTTCTCGTTGCAGGCATCGTTTTACTCGACAGCGTTAAAAACCTTAATATCTGTTTCGACTGTGATTCTTTTAGGACTTATAGTAGCTTACCATGCTTTGGAAGTGCAGGTGAGAGTGAGTGCAAATTGTATCTTTCTCTTGCAGATGTTATTGATGGTCGTCATCGTTATTGTTTAACGTTGCCATCGTTTTAACCCCCCCGCTCACTGTTATGACCCCATCCCACCCCCCCGTTAGCCCAACGTACTACCTACATCATCGTCAAGCATCCCAATAACCCATATCCAATAACCGAAGCCTGTATCCCCCCCTCATTTAAGCAGCCTAGCGTAGAGCCCAACACCTCATTTCAGTTTGTTTGTTGTAAGCTTTGTGTATTCTTTGTCTGTTAACCAAAAATTTCAAAAGTTAATAACACAAGACTTGCCCGTAGCTACAGAGAGAATGCCAACAGAGAACAGAGTATTGCACTTTGTGGAACGCATTGCTGCGTCAATTGTTATCTGCATCGTTATCGTTATCGTTATCGTTACCGTTGCCGCTAGCATGCATGCGGCTAGCGAAACCGAACGCAACTCGAAACACACAAAGTGCAAGACTTTGTTTATATATTTTAAATAGTTTCTTTAAATGTGTTTCTTGCGTAATTACTATTCCGTTATTCCGTATGCTCCATCACTCAATAGTAGAGTGGCCCAACTACGATAATTAGACCTTACATTCTTAATATATATAGTCATGCTCACTCAGCGAACAGAACAAACAGCCACAGATATCTCATAAATCTCATGGACGTTTCAGCATTGTAAATATATATTCTATCATATCAGCTCATCACGTTTCCAACTCAACTCCAACTCCAACAAAACTCTATTGACAGGCATTTTTTGTGAGTTATATAGGAGTTCAGGTCAAACTACCCATTATTTAACGTCACAAACCTTCACGAATCGGAGACAATTAATTCGAATACTTACTTTTTATTGGGTTATCATTTGATCATATATACGTAATACTTTCATGCGCTTTTAATACCAGTTGCATGTACAGCACTATGATTAATTTGGTTTACTACTACTACTACTATTACCACTCTAACCGAACAAAGTCCCCCGAACTGGAGTTTCTCTTTGCCTTGTTCCCTGCCCGGCCATTTGCCACACCCACTTCCCGAGTTTTGTGTTTACATATTAGCAATAATACCCACCCACATATATTAAAATGTTCGCATGAGTAATGGTAATATATAATTTCGAAAGAAGCAAATACTAACTAAACTAAAACAAGCAAAAATAAACCATAGCATGGGACAACTACTAATTTGTCAATTCCTACTTATATTGCTATTTCAATGTGCATTTGAATTTGAATAAAACATAAACATTATTACAATTTTACATAACATCACGGTACATTGCACACAATACTCGTTAATCCTATTATATAATTATAAATCAAAGTAATAAAATTCTTAAAATCAACAAATCTATAACTTAAGAAAGGCAAATGTAATACCATTCAATTCAATTTTCAAGCTATAGCTGCGATGTTTCATTTGAGGCATACGAATGAGAAAGTCCTGTGAGTCCTGTGTTCAGTGTCAATCAAATTTATATATTTGAAATACGAAAGTCATAAAAATATTAAATAAATTTGTAGAAGAACCACCGCTCAATCTCAATCAAAACCAAAAACATCAAATATATTAAAAAAGAAACTCAACAAAACATATATCGATTAAATCACTTGCATACCATTTTTTTCGTCCATGAATCAGATTCAGAACACATTTCTTGAATGTTCAATCATCCAGATGCAAGACCAATATCAATCAACCAATCAAATCAAATCAAACGAACTCAGTCAGTTTACAGAATCAGTTTTATATACAATCTATATATATATATGTATGTCTGTATATATATATATATCAGTTCAACATTCCGTCGTCGCTCATATTCGTTATTTTCATACTTTGTTCTCGACTACTATATAAATCCGATTAAATGTTAATTCCCCCCTTTTTAATGTTGATGTTTAAAGTAAAATTTTAATATGTAATTACCTTCCAATTATGCTTTGCAGAATTCAGTAAGTAATACTTATAATATACATCATAAATATTTGTGAGTAATTCCTACATACATAGTGTTATGTACCCCATACATACTATATATGGTTAACAATACCAAACAACATTCAACATAGAGTAGCTTGACAACAACAATTACAACAGAAACAACAACAACAACCATACAACAACAGCCAGTAACAATTTGAACAACAGTAACAACAACATACAACATCAATAACAGCAACAACAACATCAACAACAACAACAATACGCCACATGAATTAGTCTTTACATAGATCTACAATATGATATATTCAATTATATACATATATCTATGTATGTATACCATATACCGAATACTTGTGTATATGCGATCTTGTACATATGATCGAAATAATAAAAAAAAGCATTTAACAATTAGAAATGCAATGTTTCCATTTGATGTCTAGTTATAAAAATGCGTTTCAATACTTGTTTATATAGAAAAGGCATAAATTAGATCATGTGCATGTATTCAATGTATGTGTCTATGTATATAGTAAAAAAGTAATAAATTTTTAGAATTTGGTTTAGAAAACCACAATCGATGACTGCGTGTGTATATGCTAGAGCTGGAAAACTATTGTACAGAGTGAGCTTTGGTATTGTAGTTTGAAGTAACCAGAAAATATAATTTCGGTTCAATTCACATATTGAATCTGGCGCAGCCAACTTAACGTTTGACCGAGCGTTGAAACAGCGCTTTAAAAAAAATAGATTCTTCTGTATTATGGCAGCCATTAAAATTACGCACAGCCAATAAATCGTGAACGAAAAAATTGTGCACATATATTTATAGAGCTTTTGTTAAAGTTTACATCGTTGTTTAATTTATTCGGTATTAATAAAAATGCATAACTCAAATCAGGTGGCAGCTCAGCACAAAGCAATAAATTACGCACGCTGCCAGCGGATGTTTATCAAGCTGTCTCCATCTGACAAATGGCAAGACCAATTACGTGTTGAAAAGCACACTGCTATGAAACTCTTCAAAACGATTAAAATTGAAGGCCATTAATATTATCGATAGAAGCAGCGATAGCTTTCCAGCTACATGCACACAAAGCCACACACACACACACACACGGACACATTCAAAATGGCGCTTAACATGCTCGTAACTGTAAACTGAAAAAAGGCAATTGGCTAGTAGCTAAAAGACAGAAACAAAACAGTTGATCAAGCAGCACTGATAAACAACAATAGTAACAATAACAACAAAGAACAACAAGAACAACAACAACAAAAACAATAACAACATGGCTTAGCTTGCACCAAGAAGCAATCAACCAATCACCGACTCACCAAATGTACTTTGGGGCCTTATGTGTAGTTCTAGCCCACTTTCCATAAATAACATCAACAACTGCATATTTGCATATTTGTGTATGTATGTATGTATGTATGTACGAATTGGGAGACATCACACAGACACACCACACCACATTATACCATATACACACAGACGTACACACATAGACACACACTACACACATATATATATATACATACATATACACACAGCCACACATATGAGCATTCTCATTGCTAAGTCGATTCGGTATAAGCATCAATCATTTAATCACCAAGATTCGAACGGTGCTTCGATTTGCAGAAGAACAACACAAAACTATTCACAGGACTTTGTCAGAAAACGTTGTACTGCATATGTACGTACTATTCGAAAATGTATATACAATAAATTGAAGAAATCAAAAATAGTTATTCTATTCCAGCTCAAATGAGCAATTTGTTTATGTTTTTTTATTTCTTTCGATTAATCGGCTTAACTTGCGAATGGCTCATATGCAATATACTACTAACAATACTCGTAGCTATCGTTACCATCGTATCTGCTCAGTTCAGTACAACAACAACAACAACAACAACACACGGCTTGTCCCAGCTACTACTACTACTACTACTATTACTACTACTACTATACCATACTCCATAGCAACAAAGTGTTTGACCCCCTGCGACCCTACCTTTTCCACCGCCCCCGCCGCCCCACTTCACGCACCATTCGCAACATTCACAAATGTGATTTGTATACAATGTGAGTAGTGTAGTGAATACTAGTGTGTGCTTTTCAATGTTAGTGTTGTTCCCGATTATGATCATAAGTATGCCAAACAAGCTAATTCAACAAATCTATTATTATTATTGATGTACTTAACTGGAAATCTTGTGAAAAAACAAAAACAAAAAACGAAAAAAAAATAACACATTTACCTTATTTGAGTTGATTGATTCATGCTTGTTTATCATAGGTGTATTTACTATATATATATATATATACTGTCCATTTTATTATGAGTGTATATCTTTCTTTATATATATACTACATGCATATGTGAAATAAATAAATAAATTTATATTTCCCACTTTAATTAGAAATACTAGAGATGATAGAAAACAAGTAAGACCATTGCAGTCGGGTATAACCTACTGCACAATACTTGTTGACAGTATTTTTAATATACGGGGCCTGAGTGGGCGTGCCGGAAGTTTGTCGTCTCGAAATTTAAAAGATGTCATCAGCAAACTGCTTTTCAAATTTTGTCACTTTAGCTCAAAAGTTGTAGAAGACATGGATTTTGGCGGCTTGTCCGCCCCGAATAAAAATGGATTTTTATCGATCAGTGGGAGTATCAAAAATAAGTCTTTAGAGTGGGGTATTAGTAACCCGTCTGACAAATGGTCATTACCCATAGACGTTTCTTCGTAGCCGATCACCAAAATGATTTTTACCTAGAGAATCGGTTCAATTTTGCAAGCTTGGGATAATGTTTAATTCTGGCTAACGCAGAGAAAGATCTGAAAGTTTCTTACAACAATTCCTTAATGTAAGACTCAAAAGCCAGTCAGTGGTTTTAAAATTAAAATTAAATACACTTTATTTAAGCAATTTAAAGAACGAAAAAATTCAAGATATTAGATTTAGAACTTTGGATTAAAACTGCGCATTTTCAGACTGTATTAATAAAGTTTGAATACCGAATCGATGAAAGCTGTGAGTTGAATAATTAAAGCTTTGAGTTTAAATATTGCATAAATCTGATATGCAACTTGTAAGTTTCGATTTAACTCAGAGTTCAGATTGAAAAACACTTTAAACTGCTACCAAGATTTAGCAATTGTCCTTAAACAAAGATAACAGCATTGTTCAGTTTATTTAAAACATTTGGCCACACTTAACAATCTGGCTGGGCAGCACTTAAGTGCCTTGGCTTCCGTTTAGCGATAAACATGCCGCGAATTTAATAAAATAATTCATAATCAGTAAATCAAGTGCACTTAAAATTAATTTGGTTAATGCCCACTTGACCCAAGCGATTAGTTAAAAGCCCCCGGAACTAGAAGAGAGGAAAAAATAAAATAATAAATAAAACCCCCCACCGCTACCCACACCAAGCCAATTAGTCACAGCTTAAGAACTTGAGTGCAGATGCACTCGATTAATTAAATCAGGAGACTCTCATCAGAGGCAAATTATGAGCCAAAGCGAACGATTTGGCTTGATTCCAAATTGATTTAAGCCAATTAAAAAGGTAAACAACAAAAGCCAAACTAAAATAAAAAAAAAATACGAAGAAAAATAAGAATATGTGCTAACAACACGAGAACACGCACGCCGCCTACCTACCAGTAAGTACTTTGCACACACTCCAATCCACACACCTACACACACACACCCGCACACACACACACACACACACACACTCGAGCACAAAGGCATCGAATACATATGAGTAAAAAGAAAAAAATAGTGGCTTGTGTTAGCTAACCACAAGTAGCCATCACCATCACGACCGATAAGCCGATATACCGATAACCCACGAAATCAGTGCAGTCAACAACCGAGTCGCTAACGAAGTCACAAAACGCATCAGGCAATGGAATGAGAGGATAAACAGGAGAAGAATGCAGCAGCAGCAACAGCAACAGCAGCAGAAGCAGCAGCAGCAGTAAAAGCAGCTCAAGCGTTGCTACTAGCAGGTTATGAAATCGCTATCGTTATCGCCATTGATAACAATGTTAGACAACAAACCAAAAACAAACAAACAAATCAATTGCAGGTTTCGCTTACACCGACCCATCGCTAAGCGCTTTAATCACACTCAAAAAAAGTAAAATAAAAACGAATACTAAGCAAACAGCACACAAATACAGCGACACCTGCACACATACACACTTGCAGATACAATACACACACACACACACACACATACTAATACATAGACAACACATACTTAGCCATAGACATACGCATATGTACACCTCATTGACGTTGTAGTTGTCAAATAATTCATGCTCGTATTTGGGTGTATTTTCATTTTGTTTAGTCGCAAATACCAAATCAATAAAATTCCAATTATATTTAATAATTCATTTTTTCTCTCTCTCTCTATTTCTTCCATTTTCGTTTTATTTCTGTTTTGGTTTTGTTTTGTTTCTGTGCTCCTTCATGTCTCGAACCAACCAAACGAAATACCGGAAACCCATCAACAAATTATCAACAACAACAAAAAAAACACTCAAAATAAATACGCGATGAAATACAAAAATGTTTATAATAACAAATCAAATATAAATTAAAAAAAAATAACAACAACCAACATCTGAAAAATGAAAATAATATCTATGATAATTATATGTGAACGGCATAAAAATAGTTATTCATGATAGATAACTGCGCCGACGATTGGAGGATCGCAATGACATGGCAACGAATTAGTCAAATAGGGTTAGAACTTTTTATATGCGCTATACATCCAATTCCTGGTGAATACTATTTCCAGTGGACGACGAAATTGGCCAATAAAAATAAAACAATTGGCACTGAAATGGTGCCATACGACGTAGCTTTATCACTACCTATGTTCCTTCGATTATATTTAATCTGCCGTGTTATGCTGCTTCATTCAAAGCTATTCACAGACGCATCATCACGGAGCATCGGCGCTCTCAATAGGATTAATTTTAACACAAGGTAATGCCCATTGAATAATTTATTGCTTTTGCAATTTTGCAATTAGCGCTCAAAGCAATTCGAGAAGTTTAACGAGCTTAAGCGACAAATCATTTTGAAAGCTGTTTGCTTTCTTTACCTCACTTCTCGTTTTGCTTCTTGCTTGTTAACTTATTTATTTCATTTTAAAAATAATATTTATTTTTAATTTCGTACAATAAGCAAGCTTTTAATGTCAAGCTTAACAATTTACGCCCTTCGAAACCAAGAAAGAGGCAAAGCCGGCAGGTTGCTAGCTTTTAAAACTACGCTTCTCACTTTGCTTCTCGCTTGGTTTTTCTTGGCCTTGACAATTTCAGCTTTTTATTCTGAATATTTCGATTTGTAACTTATTGAAGACAGTTCTATAATACAATAATGTTTCTATTCCAAAAATTCTCCAGATTTGTTTTAAAAACACTAATGACAATATGCCCAGGAACGGTTCTATTGGTCTTTATGGTCTCGCTGTGGATCATCGCATCCTGGACGCTGCGGCAATGCGAAAGGTAATGCAATTATCTTATAATATAATTTGGAAATTAAAAAAACAAAAAAATACTTATGATGTGATAGTAATTTATGTAGTAATTTATAATGTTGTTTCTTAAATGATTTTTATGTTTCCGTTATTTGAACTTGAGTTACTTATCTTCCACTTATTCTACGTTTTCCACTTCTCTTAAGGATACGTTTTGTGTTTTGATTTTATATTTATAATTTGTATTGAACGCTCAGTTTCGTTTTGTTTTTGTTTTGCTCTGGAAATCCGATTTAATGTATGCCACTAATACTTTGACATAACTATTATATATATACCTACTAATTAATACATATTTTATGTACATAAATGTATGTGCTAAACATTACGTAATGTCTCAAAGTGTACGCTCAACTTTTCAACACACACGTACTTTCGTAACAAAACGCAACAAAACAAAAACGAAAACTGAAGGAAAACAAAGTAAACCAAAACAAAAGAAAAAACAAAAACAATAACAGTAAAGAAATCAGTTTTTCAAGAGAGTATTTTGCCCGTTTTCCAGTGTTGAGAAACAAATAAATTGTATCTCAAATATTTTTGTATCTGTATCTTGGAATAACTGAAAGCAAATGAGTTGCCATAAGTTTATTTTTAACAACTTGCATTGAAGGGGTTAAGCACAGCACAGCACAGCACACACGCACACACACACCAAACACACTCACACACACACACACACACACACACAACTTCACCAGCAGCTGCACCACTCAAACCACCCACTAACCGACCACTCAACCATATGCTTAACCAAAACGTGTTTTGTATCTTTCGTTAACTCTTGCATGGATGCCTGTACGTGCTTGTGTGTGTGTGGTTGTGTGTGCGTGTGCCCCAAAACAATCGAATGCCATTCACAACGATACACACACACGCACACGCATAGCGAGCGGTTGTAATTCCAATTGAGTGTCCGTGTCACGTGCTGTAAGAAGGATAATTCCTGCATGCGTTTCAATTTTATTTACATTTTTTACTTTATGCCAGCTGGTACGAAATGTCGCTTGATTCAACTTATCCTCAACCTCTTCTCCTTGTTCTTCAATTTCATTTTCCTTTCTTTTTTTTTTTTGTTTTGAATGATATTTCGTTTATATATTTTCGATTTTGCTGCTGATTGCATTTCGTACTCGTTGTGTGTTTTACAAACCATAAGCTACATAAGTTTTGCACAAGTTGCTAGGGGCGGGTGGGTAGGAAGGGGAAACCAAAGCGAGCTGCTATCTGTATATAGTGTATCTGTGTAGTCGGTCTGTGATAGCCAACTGAGGAAAAAAACTGAATAAAATTCAGAATACTTGACTAAAATAATCTGAAAAGTCTACTCGGACAGATTTATAGTTAATTGACCTAAGTAGTTTAAACTATATTTAAAATCTTCACGTTACTTTTGTCTTTTTTCTGCATTTCGTAGTATTAACCTTAAAATAGAATATTATTTAGAGATTTTTTTTCGGTAGTCTATGTTTATACCACATAGCTTAGCTTTATGTCTAAACGATACACACACATTTCCATCTCTTTTTCTCTCTTTCTCTATCTATCTCTCTCTCTCTCTGTCTCTCTCTCTGTTCTCGCTCCATTGCCTGTCTCTGTCTCTTCTTGTATTTAACTCTGCCGACTCGCTTCTAAAGTTATCGATAACACTGCCCCATTTCGATGGCCCCAGCGCACTCCAGTCCTTTTCCAACACTATTGAATTCATTCTGTACTCGACTTTCGACTTTGTCTAATGCTTAAAAGTTTCTCGTTTGCTTGTTCTATGCACTTGCAGTGTGCCCAAACTTCGATAAATAGAAAAGAAAGTAATTAAATAATAATATTTAATTGTTTATCATTTTACTTTACCTTCTACTTCTTTTTCTTTAACTTTATTCTCTGTGTGTGTATGTGTGTGTGTGTGTGTATTTTTTAAGTGTGTGTCCGTGTGTATGAGTGCGTGTGTGTGTGTGTGTTTTGTGCGTGTTTATGTGTGTGTTTTGTTGTATTTAGTGCAGCTGTAAGCATTGTTTTTCGAGAAAGTATTACTCTTTACTCGTAAATTGTATTTATTAAGCTTCCCAAATGGATTGAACTACCGCCTGCATTGCTCTAGAAATCGTATATCGTATGCGTAATAAGTACTTACTATATTTACATATATTAACAACAAAAAACACAAAAAAAATCCTTGAAAAAAAAAGCAAAAATAATGTTATTACATTCAACCACAAGTACGTAAAGAAAATAGAAAGACAAAAAAAAAACAACAAATTTAATTCAATTGAAAAATCTGAAAATGTTTATGATAATCTGAGTTCCGAAATGTGACTCAAATATTACGAAACACATTTATGCATTACAAATGGAGTTGATTTATTTTATTATTATTATTTCTGTTTATTTTTCTTTCCATTTTTTATTTTTTTTATTTTTTGCGAGACAAAAGACACGTGCTACAGTTGTTGTTGTTGCTGTTGCTAATGTTGTTGTTGTCGCTTGGCCTGGCCTATACGATGTGTGCGAATATGTATTTGTATATACATTTGATTCATAAATAAGCCGCCACACCCACACAGTGTTGAAGAAACCTCAACTGTTGTTTTTGCTGCGTGGGCTTTTATTTTTTTCCCTCTTCTTCTTCACACCTATTTCTTCTGCCTTTCTATTCTTGTTTATCTGTTTGGGTTGTTGAGTTTCTTTTTATTTTTGGTTACTTATACTCTTATATCATAATGTTATCAAGAACCGCAAGAAGGAAGCCTGTAAAATTGTTGATCAGCAACCGCAGCCTAATCAAAAACCCGAAGTCCGTCTGTCCGTTAACAGCACAAACTATACAAACTAATCTGTCAGTTTTAAAGCTGAATCTAACAAATACTGGCTATAGATATAGCGTATCTGCAGGGTATTCAATGCTGGGCACTTCGAAGTTAAACATTCTTTGACGTTTTTTCCGTAACTTGTTTTCATCCGTTCTTCTGTTCTGTTTTTTGGCCTACGACCTTTGGCTAAGCCTCCATGACGCGGCAAATGCTACTCGTGTCACATCTCCCACCTTTAGCCCCACCCCCCCGTTGGCACCCCGCCTCTATTCTTAACAGTTTTATAATGAAATACCACCGCTAATGCGTGTCCTTCTGTGACGTCCTTTCAATACTTGCACACAACGGTGTATCGTTTACAGTTTTTCTTCTTTTTTTTTTGTTATTGTTTTGTTTTCGTTTTTCATTTCCTTTTCCTTTTTCCTATTTGTGAAACGTAAGCGATGATTATCATCTATCTATCTTCTGCGTTGATACCACACATAAACAGACATGTGCGCATATATTTTGTTTTTTATGTATTTGGGTTCCTCACCAAACAAAACAAAACAAAAACAAATACAAATAAATAAATGCAGAGAAAGTATACGATTATATTGGGGCAAAACAACAACAACTCATTTCGTATACAATTTGTGCTCGTAGAGTAATACTAAAAAAGTTTTCTGCATAAATATATATACATTCATATATACACATATTGATTAATATATTGATGTCCATTTATTTAACTTATGAAACTTATAAGATCGTTTGCTCTTACATATACTATACTTAAGAAACAGAAGTAATAGACACAAACTAAACGTTTGCATTTTCCTTTTTTTTATCATTAGATTAAATTTTGCCCATCTATTATTATAATATCTAAATGTTGTTTTTATTTATTAATTTTCTCTTTACTGTAGAAGTTTTTGCAATATAAAAATACGAAATTCAACTCCTCCCATTCATAATTTTTTATTGTAATCTGCGTAGCTCTTAACTGACAGTTTTTTTAAAATTAATTTGGCTTATAAGAAGGGGCTTTTAGAGTCATTCCAGAACGATTTCAGTTCTAAAAACTTTTAGGGTATGTTGAATATATTTCCCAATCCGAAAGATTTGGTAAACACTCTTATGTATGTTAAAAGTAAGCTGGAAAAAATGTAATTCATCATTCCCAACAGACTTAAGTATGACCCCAATATCTAGTCTCTCAATGTTGTCTTTTCGATGTAATATGCTAGCGGGGTGAGGCCCTTTTCAAAAATTTAAAATACACATATATTTATTT
The DNA here is from genome assembly GCA_004143825.1 of Drosophila micromelanica. Classification (NCBI taxonomy): domain Eukaryota; kingdom Metazoa; phylum Arthropoda; class Insecta; order Diptera; family Drosophilidae; genus Drosophila; species Drosophila micromelanica. The sequence goes on along the minus strand of SCDY01000788.1, from coordinate 11,933 downwards.
CCAGAAACAGTCGCAGCTTTAAGCTCCTTAATATGTGTGGCTTACCATTTTAATATAATTAATTTCGTTTAAATTAGAATTATATGTTTAACTTAATTAAAAATACAAAGCTACGAGTATGTATGTGTTGCATAAGCCAACAAGCTAAAGCATCTAATCTGTATATGTATATGTATGTATATGTATTTATCGAAATTAAAATCAAAATTCCTATTGTGTGTGTGGCATTTAAATAAAAAAATACATATGTATGTAAATTTTTGGAAAGCAAGCGTAGCTTTTGCCTTGGGAACTAAATCGCATGCTCTTTGTTAAACGAACTACATATGCATAGAGACAACGATAACGATAACGATAACGATAACGTTACCAATTAAACACAACTAGCAAAACACTCGTACATGAACATGAACCAGACTAAATGTGTGCAGCGAATTAAGAGGAAGACGTAGCAGAGAAAACAGCCAACAACAACAACAACAAATTAAATGAACAGCAGCTTGAGGCAAATTGGCGCTCAGTTCTTTTTTCCCTTTGTTTGTTGAGGGCCATCAAAGAGACATTTTGACATTTGCTTGCCACATCACACACACATACACACATACACATACACAAACAGACACAGGGTGTGTGTGTTCCGCTCTGTTGTTGCTATTTTGCGTTTACCAACACTGCGCACACGTACTTAGCAGCAAATATACCTACTAGCGAGTGCACAGCATAAAGTACGTTATCATTTTATTTGCTCATTAGTTTCTCAGCTTCATTAGCTTGTGCTCTCGTGCCGTCGCCACCCACTGACCCTCCCACCGCCCCGGCCGACCCTCGTTTCGCCATTTCCTTATTACAAGAGCCCAATCTCCCATCCCCGCCGCCCGCATTCCGTTAGGCACTTAAGCGGCGCTTGAGCTGCCAGAGCCGCAAGCATTTAACAGTTGTGTAGCTCAGGTGCAGAGCACTCAGAGCTTAGTTGATGTTGCGCCATTTTGTTATTTTCAGTTTGAGGTTAGGTTAGCAATGCCCTGGCCTTTTGTGTGCTTGTGAGCGTGTATGTGTGCATTCATTAACGGCTCTGTGTTTAACAGGTTGTTCTCCGTCTAATTGAAGCTCTTTTGAGACTCACATGCTGCATGGGCTTCTCTTAATTCTGTCCGTTAGTCAGTCAGTTTGACAGCCAGTTTGACAGCCGGTTTGACAGCCGGTTTGACAGTTGGCAGGTTGGCTTACATTCTCCTCTTTTTTTTTTTTTTGTATTGGTGTTAGGCTGACCGTACACAATTAACAGCTCCATTCGTAATGCATTTCTCAGCTTGTGCAGAGCTTAAATCTTATAACTATACCTTACTTACTTACTTAAAACTACTTAATAATATAAATCGTGTCATTGTATATTTTATAATTATATATATACGTATATATTCGTACCCGGTTATCCTATTCTATTCAGGACTTGATTCCTTTTCTACTGTATTTATAATTTGTACGTTTCCTTTTTTTTTTTGTTTCTTTTCTTTTCTGTTGTGTGTTTTCATATTTGTTCTTCATTCGTAATTTGATTTGATAATTATGTAATATATAGTTTTTAATTCTTTGTTGGATTTGTGTAATACTTACCTTTATGATGCGTATATTTTTATACATAAAAATTGTTTTAAAAACCAAAAACAAAAATGTTAAAAAAAAAAACAATTATCAAAAGAAAAGAATTCTATAAAAACTAAAAAAAAATTGTACAATTTGTTATTTGTTTTTCTTTTCAAAAATGAAAACTACAAAAAATTTTCACATAATTTCACATCTGTTTATTTGTTTACTCCACTTCTCACCCTACTTCTGTATCCACAAATTGCAAACTGAAATTGAATCTGAAAACAAAAATATTATAAAAAAAACAAATTCCTATCAACTTGAATACGCATACGCATCCGAATACCGAATACTGAATATACCGATACCGATTTTAAAAAAATTTATAAATTACTGAATACTGATATATATATATATGATATATGATACTCGCAATGCCAAAAACAAACTAAAAAATAAATAATTTAATAATACAACAAAACATCAACATAAAAAAAAAAAAACAAAACAAACAAACGCATTTTATCGATATGTATGTCTATATATGAATATATATCTATATATATGCATGAGTGTATGTATACTACCAACTGAACTGCACCCTGAAACCGATAACGATACGCAATCGATAACTGAATCGAATTCGAAAACGATCAAATCGAAAAAAATTATATATGAAACTTGAAATTTGAAACCTGAAACCGAAGGTTCCACGATGAGGAGCACGCCAATTTGCTAAACACCATGTGGCTAACGGCCATCACATTTCTGTGTGTCGGCTATGGCGACATCGTGCCGAACACGTACTGTGGACGCGGTATAACGCTCACCTGCGGCATGGTGGTAAGTATACAACTAGAAAACCAAACAAAAAATCTGAATTTAACTATGATATGTATCCAAAACAAAAAACAAAAAAATAAAAGATTATAACAAAATCAAAATACCAGAACCAATAAACAGAACAGTAACAGTAACAACAACAATTAATAGTAACAGTAACAGTAACAGTAACAGTAACAGTAACAGTAACATTAGTAGAACAGACAATGTTGCCAAAGCAAAAGTTAACATATATAATGATTATGTCATATCATAAACAATATAACAACAACAACAAGTACGTTACGTATACGTTACGTTACACATGCATACGATTTTAATATCAAACAAATATGTATTAGAAAATATACAAAATCCAAAAGCAATAACTTTTAAAAACTCCGCATTATATCTTAGTAATGCATAGATGGTTATATTATGCCAAATACACATACACACACACACACATAACATATGTACATATGTAGAGTATGTGTGTGAGCGTGTGTTTTTGTATATTGGCCATATGCCAAAAGCAGGAATCGGCGCGCGATGTTAGCTGATTAGCTTTGGGTTTTTTGTGTTTTTTTTTTTCTGTAGGGCATTGCGCGCGCTTAGTTCATTCCATATATCTATCTATATACGTATATATATATGATAACAGAAAAAGGCTCTGTTGTAAATCATCACATACGAAATCCGCAAAACCAGCCAGCCAAAGCCACCAAAACTCCACCAACACCAACAACAACAACACCACCACCACCACAAAACCACCAACAGCAACAATTCATGCATAAATCGTATTCTGTTTGTCTCGCTGTAATACAAACATATTCATACATGACTTCTATATAATCGTACATATACACACACATATATACACACCCTTGCATATATGTTTAAGCACACACACATACACATAAGCATTCATATATATATGTATGCATATGTATTTATCACTATTTTGTTAAAGCTACGTCTCTTATGTGTGGTATTCTGTGCGTGTGCCTGTGTTGTGTCACATCCTGAGATGTGGGTGTGTGTGTGTGTGTGTGCGTGTGTGTGTTTGTGTTTGAGAAACCGCTAACTGAGCCAGACTTTTGTTTTGTAACAATTGTGAGTTTCCGTTACCGCAAACAGGCAACAAATCCTTGTTGACAGCTCATGTATATGTATGTATATATCCTTTATATACTTACGTATGTAGTTATATATATGTATATGTGTGCCTGTGCGTGTGTGTCTTCTTTGTGTGTATGCGTGATCAATACTATGTCCAATTTAAATAGTCACCTACTAAATTGTTGTGCACCAGCAGTTTAAAAAAAAAAAAACAACAAAAAAATAAGTATATAAAAAACAACCTCTTAACTTCAACGACTGACTTGACTCGGTTTACGTCGCTGTCCTTTCTGAAAAAAAAAAAATAAAATAAAATAAAACTAAATACTTGCATATTCTTACCTAACCTTACGTAATATGAACTTGAAAATCCACTGTATGTGTGTCTTCACGGTTCTCTTAAAAAGAAAAACTCTCTCAAGTTGCATTTTTCTAACATTTCTATATATTTTATGCCTGTCATCAGTTCAACTTCAACTAACTCTCAGTTGCTATATATATATGTATATACATACATATATATATATGTATAATTTAGGGGCTATTTTTAATCCGTTCGTTACGTTTCTTTCTATTCATTTTGTGTTTATGTTAATTTGAACCATGTTTTGTTCTAGCGTTGATCCTAACAATTGTTTATATATTCTCTGGTTTGTTATTTGTTATTTTGTATTATTAACAACATTTTAATTTCTATATTTCTTAAAATATATAAATATATATTCTTTTATACTTATTATGTGTTCGTTTTTGTGTATATTGAGCCAAAACAATACGATATTTTTCTCTATCTCTCTTTCCCTTTCATTTAATACTGAATAATACGCCCTGCGTGCTCGTGTACTCGTAATAAATACGTGTATTATTTGCCCCTGAACAATGTTAACGCGTCTAACGATTATGAATACGTTTTGCGAATACCAAATTACAAAACAATCAAAAAAAAATACTGAAACATATATATACCGAAAATATACCGACAAAAATACCACAAATTATATATGTAACGAACTCTCTACATATGGATACATAATGCAACAGATTTCATGATGAAGAGCATGCGAATCTTTTAAATGCAATGTGGCTGATAGCGATAACATTTTTGAGTGTTGGTTTCGGTGATATTGTTCCGAATACGTACTGTGGACGTGGTATCGCTGTCAGTACAGGAATAATGGTGAGTTTTTAACTACAAAATAAAAAAACAAAACAAAAAAAAAAAAAAAACCAAGACAATATTTTAGAAAAATTTATACAAAAAATGTATTTATATTACCAAATGTCAAATTGCACACACATCAAAATCAATTCCAATCCAATTAAAATTAACTGTTTTTAACCGAACATATTTTTAATTTCTGCTCGATTCGGTAAATAAATTTCATGTGTAAATAATTACATTTATCGCATACAACGAAAAAAAAAAAAAAACAAAAATTACTCAACGATTAATCCAATGCTCAAATCACTAAAACTCGCAATGTAATTCCCCAGCCCTCTAGTTTAGTATATACAACCTATTGAAGTACTTATGTCGTGTACGATGTCATAAACTACTACTTACATACTAAATACAAATACATTGTATATCATCGAATGAGCTTTACCCACTGATCGAGTCCATTTAGTGTTGCAGTCCGTACACATTTCTTTTCTCATCTTCTCATGTTGAGGGCAGCAGAGACAAAAATTGCATGTCGATTGTTGGACATTTATCGATATCGATATGTTATCAAAACGGGGCTAATTTGCAGATCTAATATATCCTACACACACCCACACACCCACACATACACACGCCATTTCTGCTAGCGCTCTAGCTCTCTCTCTCTCTCTCTCTCTCTACCTCTGTCAAGCTCTATCTCTTCCTCTTAACCAATGCAATTCAATTTTCTAGCCTCGCTCTTTCCACATATCTTTCGCCTATATCTCTCTCTCTCTGTCCTTCCCTTATACTTAACAACTATATATATTTACCTCTTGCGTATCTTTGACTACCTTTTTACATGCATATTGATCATGTCGTAGTCCTTGAATTGAAATTGACATACAAAAAAAACAATAACTCAACTAAATACTAAATATTGAATACTAAATACTAAAAACTAACCTCTAAATTGTGTTTATCATTTTCCAAGTTTGTTCTCTAGCCTATTCGTTACGTATGTGTGTACTAAACAATTCCCAGCTCTAACTGTTGTATTACATAGACAACTCGTACAATCTTGAGATCGTATTCTGATTCTGATTTATATAATTCTAATTACCCAGAAACTCTTCTTGCTACGTAATAATCATAACACTCCTACTACTAATAATAATAACAATAACAATTATTGCATAGTTATATTGACATTACATATATTTCCAACTAATGTGCGACATCATTTGGATAAAGCCACATACATTGCACTCACTCAGTCAGTCATGCATTCATTCAACTACTCATGCATTCATGCCTTCAATTTACGCTCAATTTAATGTGATAAAAAATATATAAAAAAAACGAACAACAAATATTAGGCGAGACGACAAAGACAATAAAAACAAAGTACTAAAAAAAAACATTACAAAACAAATAAAAAAAAAGAAGAAAAAGAATATAAAAATGACATAATATTGAAAGCAACAAGTTCTGGACTTTAAACTGTCATTTCAATGTATAATCCAAAACAATTAACTGGCATTAACCAAACAAGATCCCAAGTAACAACAAAATGATTGATCAATCATGATTGATTGCCAACGGCACTCAGCAAGTGCAGATGCACACAATCCACACTGTTGTGATTTCAGCGTGTATCCGCGTTCGCTGCAGTGCATTCAATATATATACCACCTATATTCCTAGGAGATTGCTAATGTCTGATCCATTATCGTTTACAGGGTGCTGGTTGCACGGCGCTACTCGTGGCTGTGGTATCTCGCAAGCTGGAGCTGACCCGTGCCGAGAAGCATGTGCACAACTTCATGATGGACACGCAGTTAACAAAAAGGGTATAGATCGTCTCCATAGCAGCACCTTACACCCGGCTAAGCTCAATAGAGTACACACACACACACACACACAAATTTACACGAATCCTTAACGTACCCATTCAAGAGCTAGACTCGAACCAGCTTTGATTCGAACTCAACTCGGACAGACGTGTTAATTTCTTAAATTTCAGCCCTCCAGGCTCATTAACGTTTACCGATCTATTGAAACAAACCTTATGTTTTGTTTTTTGGTTTTCCTCTCTTTCTTCAAATTGAAATCTATTGACTTTCAACTTTTGTTAAATATTTTTAAGCTCAATTTGGTACTACAGTCCCCCGTTCATTTAGCGTAATACTCGTTTGTTTTTATAAGTACTCGTAGAACACCGTTACTGTCCAAACAACAAATGCCACAACTCTAATAACTTTGTATTCATTTCTTCTCATAAAAATTTAGCTGAAAAATGCTGCGGCGAATGTTCTTCGTGAAACTTGGCTCATTTACAAACATACAAGACTAGTAAAACGGGTTAATCCCGGCCGTGTAAGAACCCACCAAAGAAAGTTCCTTCTAGCTATATATGCGTGAGTATTTTTAGAGATCTATCAACATCAACTAACTGTCAGAACCACAAAATAATAAAAGAGTTACGAAATCCCAACAACAACAACAACAAAAATAATTATAATAATACATGTTAACTGTAATCTGAATTCGAAAATCTGAATCCGATAAAAGACAATTAAGAGAGAGTCAAGCAGTTATAACAACAATCTAACAACAATAACATATATCGTATATATATCTTATATAGTTATACGCTTAACAGTTAATAGATCTGTTGTACAATACAGCCATATAGCCTGAACGAATCCCTCCCAAAGCTTTCAATTGAAAAACTCAGAACGTGTGAGGCAAATCGTTATCCATTCATAAAATCACTTTCAACAAAAAACTTTTGTTTTACGTTCGTGTCTTTGTCCTGTCCAAACATTTGTATGTGTGTATTCATGTGTATTCAAGTGCCAGAGCCAACAATAGTGTATGTCAGTATGTGTATGTGTGAGTGTGTGTATATGGCACAACTTGTGAGCTGTCCTTAGCGTATCACGCAAACACGCAAATCCCCAAGGAGCATCTCCAAACACATGCAAGCCCTGCAAACATTTTGAACTATTACCTATTTTGATCGCCAGAAAGATAATTTGGCGATTTTTTAACAGGCCAACGCTTTCCTCTTTCCCCGGAGGTATAACAAGAAGTTAACATTGAAGAAAGCGATACCGTGACGACACGAACTAAAGGAATAGTATTCGTAGTCTATTGGAATTATGAGAGATGGAATTTAAAATTTCTTAAAATTTTTGTTGCATATCTAGTTTTTAAAAATGCCTTCATCAAATTAAAAGATTCTGCAATTTTCCAACAAATTTAATGTTAAGCCCAAAAAAGTATGCTATAAAAATGATGGTCAAAATTGACGCATTCATGAGTTTCTCTTAGTTTTTGGTAAATCGAATTTTTCAAGCTTTCGCATAGTTGCTTTAAAATCAGCAAATAGAGAATTATAATGCTTAGCACCGTAACAAATTGGGGTCTAGTAAGCAAGAAGTAATCTTGAGTGTCCAGAGTCTGCTTATATTACTAAATGTACATATTATTACAGAACAAACTAATTAACATGAATATAATATTCAATGAGTGCAATAACCAACTAAAAATTAATTAACAAAAAAATCTACATAATTAAATGATTGAACTCGTTTTACTAGCCTGTAAATAGGTTGTAAAGCCCTGTTTTTACGTTATGATAATACCGAAAACTAGCCACAATACCTAGCATGCAGCGTTAATTTTCCAGAAACTCATATCTAAAAGTGTCAACAGCTTTTGCAAAACACAAACAACTTACACAATTTAGGCATAACCTAGATTTATGCTGTATATATACATAAATATATAACTAACACCAAAATAAAACTATAGTAACTGTAATTCATAAACTACATAACGCTCATGGGGCGAGCTTTTAAATTGTCACTGTTGTAGCTTTTGGAGCTTTTAAAGCTACGCTCCGTTCAACACGAGCTTTAAGACATATCATACTTAATTTTCATATAGCTCAAATCATCAATGTACATATATGTATATAACACTCATTATTAGAAAGAATATACACTTTGACAAAATCAATAAAAAAAACTCTCTGATGATATTTTTATATGATTTTCTGCAATCTTAACGCTAAACCAAAAAAAAAAATAAAATTAAAAATAAACCATAAAAAAAGGAAAAACAAAATTATAAATATTTATTTTGATAAACACTTATAACGGCACAACCAATTCTAAACACAGTCACAACATTTATTTTTGAAAAAATATCCTCAATTTTCTCATATCAAATTTTTTATCTGAAAACCGTATTCACCCATATTGGGCCCGTTGTCCGATGTAAGCCAAGTATTGCGAACTTATAAAAAGCTATTTACTGCAGCTGCGTCTAACATTCCGCCCCTAAAACTTGGTTCAATCAAGTGGCAAATGTGAGCCTCAGTACAATAATACGGTTCTATAGAAATATTTCTATAAAATTAAAAAAAAAAAATATATGTATATATATATAGAAAAATAAATGTACCTTTGTGTTTAACAAGTGCTACACGATTTCAATAATTTTGTTTACGAACTTGATGATTCTTCCACCTGCCAATAGGTTGCGAAAAGTTAAAATGGATCAACGCAAACTAATGGATAATGCAAATACAATAACCGATATGGCCAAGGTAGCTAACAATCCATAATTATTATAGAGTCATCAAAATGCAACACCATCTCAAAGGGTATCAATTATTCGCATTATTCGCAGACACAAAATACGGTCTATGAAATAATATCGGACATGTCTAGCCGGCAGGATGCCATCGAAGAGCGCCTAACAAATCTCGAGGACAAAATGCAAAGTCTTCAAGTGAGTAATTGCGCGATCAATGTCACTCAATACATATTTATATACACATATATATACATATATAACTGGGATCAACTTAATAGGAGCACATGGAGAGCCTTCCAGATCTATTATCGCGCTGCCTGACACAGCACCAGGAGCGCCTCGAGCAACGACGCAACTTTCTACATCCAGATACCGCCGCTGCTGCCATACAGCCGATACAACAGCCCACGCCCCAATCCATGTTCAACACGGCCCCAATGCTGTTCCCCCATTCAAGGTGAGTGCACAGCCCGAAAGCCGCTTCAGGCTAAGCAAATATTCGCATCGTCAACGGCATCCGATCATTGTCACCATACATCGCACATCTCATCGCCATTGGCTGCTATTTGAGTTGAATTCCACTGAAATGACATTGTTTCCAATTGCAAAACAAGCTCATTCGGAAAAATATCAGCTAATTAATTTAGAATTGGGACTTTAAAATTTAAAAAACACAAATATTTTATATCAATATTGTTATATATAAAAAACCATGAAAATCGATTTAAATTCCACAAGTTTCATGCGATTTACTTTCTCGATAAAAATCGATATTTACAATAATTTTCAGTGGAATTCAGCTATCACATCATTTGTGTGTATGTGTGAGCCCATTGTACGACGTTGTTACAAACAATCCACATAGTTGAGACCCCCAAACACCAAATTGCAAAGACCCGTTATTACAATTTGTGGCATTTGCTTCTATGCAAGATTCATGTGATTATTTTGATGAAGAGTGTCTGTGAGTGCTATCAATTTGCATTTTGTTTTTCAATGGCAAACAAATACAAAAAAATTGAGAAGAAAAATAAATACAATAAAATTAGATGGAACTGTCATATTCGGAGTGCCGAAAATTCAATACCCTTGCAAACAAATGAAGGGTGTACTTTATATAATAACAGTACTAATAATAATATTTAATAGCATAGGGACGCTCGCTCGTTTTCCTGGAAAACAAAAAAAGATGTATACATATATTTTCCAAGCGAATGTTCCTATGGAAGTTCAAGACTGAACAGATTTCAATCTTGAGAGAAAAAAAAATAAAAACTCATCTATGCCCGATTGTTCCTATGACAACTATACGTTATTGGGGTCCGATCCGGCAAATTTATGATAGGTTAAAAACTGATCATTTGAAAAATTGAATATGATTTGCAAGGGTATCAAAACAAAAGTCGAGAGTTTGATTTGATTGGTTTAAACTTGAAAGTGCATTCCATGGCTTTAATCACACATCATAAGTATTTATGTATCTTTAAATAGTTTTGGCATATTGATCGAGCTCACACACATACATGTACATGACAATACATAATTAATGACAATTAAAAAACAATTGAATTGCTTAACTGTATTAAGTTTTGGTCGCAAAAAGATCTAATTGAGAATTAACATACTGCTTTTTGCATAGAAGTGTACCCTCATCCAATAACGCCGCTGCTACTTACCATTGGCCAACAAGCCCTATTTTGCCACCTATATCTAGTAGAACACCACATTTAGTGCCTGATACTCACATGCCATCAAATGGATCTGCAGTTAATAGCTACGCATCTTCCAACAAATACGGCAGCTGAATATCAGAAAGAGAGCGCTCCAACTCCGTGATTAACATCAAGATGCTAACAATTAGGCCAACAACAACAACAACAGCAACTACGTTTGCAACAACATTCGCGTCCACGTCCGCATCAGCAACCACATCCACATCCACATCCACATTTACGTCAATACCAATACCCATGTCGCACTCCATGTCACCAACTCGAATGGAAACCGCGCTGAGGCAGCGTCTGCATTCGCCATCGTTGTCTGTGGAAACCGAGCAGCTCTTCGAACTGAAAAGTTATCATCATTCGCAACCGCATCCGCATACGCAACATCGCATCGTTGAGACCGTCAGCATAGCAGCTATTCCGGAGGATGCCGAGTCCACGACCAATGCGTTCAGCAACAACTCACCAGATCCAAGCACCCAGCCGAGGCTCGACCAAGCGGAGGCTGTGCCAAGCAGCAGCAGCCGCAGCACCGGCCCGGGCATAGCGATAACAGCGGACATATCGATCACGCAACCGATAACAGCACAAATCGATAGCGATGCTAGAACGAATGCCACGACGACGACGAATGCCACAACGATTGCCTCAAAGATCACTGAAAATAAGTTTACTAGAAAAAGAGAACGTGTATGCAATAATAGTAGTAATAGTAATAATAATAATAATACGAGTAATAGTAATATTAGTAATTCTACAAGTCTAATTTCGAAATCGGCCTTTTGTAAATAAGCCTCTTCGAAATGAGAAAAACAAAAGTCAAACGTTAGCATATACATACATATATATACCTATATATATAGACAACAACATATATATATATATACATATATATATATACACATATATATATATATATA